>BMAV01015077.1:368628-415115 GCA_019973955.1 Trichonephila inaurata madagascariensis
ATTCTTTCTTTACTATGGTAATTTTCCATAACTAATTCATCTGCCATAGTAGTCAAGTTTTGGAACCTTTCTTCCTATAATATATTGAAGAAAAATGTTATTAAATATTTTTCAAATGGATTTAAATGAATTATGGGAAGGGAGGATCTAACAATGTCTTTTTATTTACCCTTGCTAAAATATCGGCACTAATAGCTTCATGTTTCTTTACAGTTGCCTCAACCTGGGATAAATTGCTTCCATATCTTGGATCAGATAGAACTTGTATCATCTCTTTTAAATAACCTTCACGAACAACACTCTAAAAAAAAAAAAAAAGAATCAATATATATAATCCCCAATTTCTACACTTTAAAAAAACAGACATTTTCAAGGATTCTAGTAAATTATCCATTTAAGTACTATTTTAATTTATATATATATATTACTCAGAGAATAAAAATCCATTCTGGTATTAATTTAAAAATATGAATAATAAAAGGTTTCTCACTAAAAGAAAGATGAAATAAATCAGATAAGTAATTTACACACATGATTAAAATTTGGCATTTAAAAATACCAATCCCATTTTTAAACAGAATGATTAAATACCTTTCGTTCAAATCTATAAGCAAGATTTTCAAGTTTTTCTTGACGAAGCAATTCTTCTCTCAATGCAACTTCTCTTCTGTGTTCTGCTTTTTCTAATTCATCCCATGCTCTTTCAATGTCATGAACTAATTGTCCTTCACAGGGTACATACAAAGGTTGGCCTAAAGCCTTCATTTTTGTTTGAATAGCAAAAAGTAAAGCTTCTATTTCACTTCGTTCTTTATATCTATAAATAAAAATGTTCACTTGATTTAAATATGTTCTTAATTTCTACATAACTAAAAGCTTAATTAGATAAATTGCATAACTTCTAAAAAAAAGGAATTTTTTACAGTTATTTAAATTTTTTCTAGTAATAATATATTTAAAATAATGGTTGAATTATGATGGAATGAATAATGACAGTATTTTAAAGCTTACTTTGGAGGTTTTTCTATAGTTCTATATTCTTTGAATTTCAGAAGTTCTTTCTGAATACCCTCTAATGAATTTGGAAAGTTTCGATTGTCTAATTCTTTGATTTTCATTTGAATCCATTGTAAAAGATTAGTTGTAAACATTTCATAGTTATTTTTAAGCTTATCAGCATCCATCATCTGACTAACGATCTGAAAAATGTAAATACACATTAGTCAAAATTTCAAACAACTAAGTAATTTACATTTATAAAAAATACTACATTGTAAAATGCATTTAGAGAATAAGACAAAATTTTAACATATAAAAGAATAAAATCTTAATTAATGACAAGGTCTTGTAACACGATATGAAATTTAAAAAATATTATTTGTTTTTACATTTTGCTAATTTTACAAAAAGATATCTGTACCTCCAGGGCCATTTTTAACCTCCTCAGAGCCCAAGACACTTCAAACTGTTATGCCCCCGCCTCTTCCACTATTTCCAAGTCCCTCCCCTCCTTCAGTTCTTACCCTCTCAGTTTTGGCTCAAGACTGATTCTCCCTTGGGACTCCTTAACTCTTTTCCCTTTCTTTGGGGAGTCTTTCCATTTATCCCTTACCTATACACCAGCCGCATCCTGGACTGGCAGCCATAAAGAAAGGATAGTGGCATGGTTTGGCCACTCTTGCTCATTTCTTACCTTATGGCATCATGGACCACTCACCCACCCTTTTGTAAATTAATACAGTAAATTAATAAAATCATTTGCAATCACAGTATAGAGTATATATAATTGTATGAACTGTTTTTAACTTGTTAATCATCATTCTTTTCATCGCTTATTGATTTATTATCTTTTACTTTTAGACATCCTTATTTTTTATTGGGTCACTATCATTGTATTTGTACAACAAAGGCTTTAAGCTTTGATCATTGCAAAACCATTAATGACATCATTGTAATCAATTTCCATTGTAATATCACTTTGAGTGCACAGCAGCATCAAACTGTAAATCTTTCATTTTTTCATAGTAGATCTCATTTCAATCTTTTCTCTCTTAAGGGCAGAAATGTTTCTCTCGTGACTTGCTAGGCAGTGGTATGTTTGATGTAATTTTATTTTCTCTTTTTTTTTACTTCCAATTTTTTTGCATCCTAGGCATGTACCTAGTGTGCTTAAGCATCAAAGCGGCCCAGTGTATCTCAATCCTAATGCAAAATGATTCAGATTTACCTTTAGCATGTAAACACAGAAGAATACTCAGTTTCAAACAGAAAATTATGACCTACAGTTTAATAATCAATCTCATTACTAAGTTCACTTTTTAAACCTAATCTAGTTTAAATTGGTGAGAAGAACTTACATTGGCTATCCTTTTTCCACCTTTCATTTCACTCTTCATTCTAGCAAATGTATGATAATATGATGCAACATAAGTGATCACAGATTTTTCATCAGGTTTATTGATGTCAACATCTGAAAATATAATAAAACAAATATTAAACATAATATAGAAAACTCATTATTGTAATATATAATAACTAAATGCATTGATATAGATTAAGGGTTATTCTTAATTACATCAAATTATTGTATCAAAATTATTTGCTTTT
This sequence comes from Trichonephila inaurata madagascariensis, assembly GCA_019973955.1. Taxonomy (NCBI): domain Eukaryota; kingdom Metazoa; phylum Arthropoda; class Arachnida; order Araneae; family Nephilidae; genus Trichonephila; species Trichonephila inaurata. The sequence goes on from BMAV01015077.1 coordinate 371,236, forward strand.
TATGTATATTGTTTACTTAAAAACTAAGGTGAGTTAGTTACTCTTACTGCTAAATAACTGCCAAAATGCAGTTTAAAACAAATGACAAATCTTATAAACTTTATGCACTAAAACAAACAGAAATTGGGAATCTAAGGTATCCAAGAATTTAAAAATGCTACCTCTTACATGGCAGAATTCCAATTGTTTAATTCAGTTTTTTACTCAATTAAAAAAAAAAAAAAAAAAGATAATAAAGATTTTTACACTTTTATTATTAAAAAAATACACAAAGTTAATAAAGCATTCACAGAATCTTCACCAGAAAAATATTTTTTCAACTTAAAAAAAAATATAGTTTATATATAAGCACACATGCATATTAAATGCTTCAAGAACAGGGATAAAAGAAATATGAACAGCACCTTCCGCATCCAAGAGGCGAGGAATGCCCAGTTCCTTCTGAGCTATGTCAAATGCATTATTGAGATTCTGAATATGACTATTATTATGAAGTGCTGGATAGTTGATGAGATCAGGACGATGAGAATGAATCAATGCATTGAAACCTAAGCCATTTCTCCAACTGACATGGAAGTCTTGAATATTTACACCAGGATAGCTGTAATGCAAATTTAATTTTTCCCATTGTAAAAAAGTTCCAATAATCATTATTAAACAATAAAATTAATTCTTCATAATTAAAGCACTAAAAAAGCATATGCACAGTTTTTGAATACATAGAATCAAAAATCAAATTTCAGGCACATCAATAATATTTAAAAAGCCACTGGCATACACAAGAAAGGGATTTGCAGGTAGAACCCCCTTCCTTCCCATAGACCATCAGATTTTTAATTTTACCCCTCAACCCTTTCGTCAACATGTTTCTGAGAATGTAACCCTCCTCCCGTAAGAGAGGTCTGTGTATGCCAAGGTAAAAAGCATAAAAATGCAAACACACACACACACACATATGTTATAAAAAAAAAAAGACAACTACTAATTAACTGAAAGATTGCATTTTCAACCAAAAAGAGATTTTAAAGTTTAAGAGGTAAACAGGAACTAATATTCAGCAAGGTATGATGTCTTATTAACCTTTCAAATTTATCTCGAGAGAGTAGATTTCATTCAGTTTTGATTTATGTTGCTCTCAGAAGCAAAAAAGGTGTACTGATGACGGACCTCGTAAATTTTAATTCTTGGTCAAGTGACAAGGATGGCACCCTACTCTCCATACTTCCACACCACCTTAACATGAAGACTTTGAACCTCAAGAGATTTAATGTGCATTAGTCCCTCTACTCTGTGAGTCATCACTGGCATTAAAGCTTGAACTCACAACTCGACAATGTTGGCCAAGTGTTTGTGGCCATGACCACTTGGCTATTTTTACAACTGAAGATTAATTAGGATATTCAAGTAAAAAACAATTAAAAGTTTTACTTTTATTTAAAATACTTATAGAATTACAAAGATATTTTATTTATAATATTATTTACCCAGCTGTTTTTCTTTGGCACCATAGCAATAATGCATCCTTGGCAGATTTTTTCTCACTACTTTCATCATCTTCATTCTATTTAAGGATAGAAAAAGAAATTTACTTCCCAATGTTGAGATTTTTTGGCAATCATACATACAAATTTAATTATTTTAATTGATTAATATAATGTGTAATGTCAATAATAATTAATATAATTTGTATAATATGTAAATGTCAAAATTTTCGTTAGAAGGATAACTGATAACAGTGATAACAGAAAACTCTAAATAAAAAAGAAATTTAAAATACAATACTTACTACATCAATTTCAATTTCTTGAATTTGAAACCTTAGGATGATAGTCCATATTAAACCTAATATAAGTCTAGGATTTCCATCCACAATATCTTCTGCTCCTATACTTTCCAATCTTACCTAATATAAATAAGTAACACATAACAAAATTATGCATAGAACTATAACATTGATTTCTATGATAGCACAGAAAATATTATATTCTATAACACACTGCAGTACACCAATGTTGAATTCAACTATGCCTCAGTTGCATCATTAAAAAACATGATAAACAAAACATAAAATATCTGACATATTTCAAATATAAAAATATGACAAAATCTTTCCAAAGAAAAAAAATTGGAAAAGAAAACAAAGATCATGTGATGCCTTACCTTCGTATGAAGAAATGCTAAGCTTTTATTTACATTTTCAATTTTGTGAACCCTCATTTTTCCATGATTTGGTTTTCCAAGTTTTTCCCCTGAGATTATTTCAAGCAGTTTAAGCAATTTTTTTCCATCTGCTAGATCTGTAAACAGATCCTCCACCTCCATCCTTGCCTATTAATTACAAAAAACCATATGAACATTATTTATACAAAATTGCAGATAAGTATTATGCAGCATACAAATGTTACACATAGTTAGTAGCAATCTGCAGTTTAATACAGATTTTTATAAGGATGCTGTGGAGAATAGAACCCACGACATATGGATCCGAAGCCGGGTAACATGACCACAAGACAAAAGTGATCACCACTGTCCGGAGGCTGTTACTGGCTTATGTAGATACCGCTACGGTACTCCTCCAGCAATGAGTCGATGGATAAGTGAATGAATGAGATATTTGTTAAGGTGAGCGTGTGAGTTTTGCTATTGATTGTTGGTGTTGCGTTAAGTGAGTCTGACGACTTTTTTATTGCTCTTCTTGCGGGTAGATGGCGCCACGACCGATTAGAAGGTTTTGTGTTTTCTTTTCAACCAAGATCCCCAATGTGGAGGATAGAACCCGCGACTTATGGATCCGAAGCCAGGTAACATGACCACTAGACAAAAGTGATAACTCCTGTCCGGAGACTGTATGCGTGTGTGTTATTGGCTTACATAGATACTGATACAAAGCGAAAATAGAATATAATACAAATATAGAATTACATTGTTTCATTATACTGATTAATTTTAAACTGAAATCTAATTAAAAAGGTAAGATTATCACAATTTGATTCTAATTTTTAAACCAACTTTTTATATTATTAAAAAAAAAACTTGAATTACAATCATCTCTAAGAAATACTACAAATAATAGTTAGTCTTTAAAACATTTGGGAAAAGTATGTATTTTAAATTTAAATCTAAGGTCCTTCAGCAAAGTTACTCATGTTGAAAAATAACATGATGAAAGGAAGATGAAACCAATTCATTTGTTAAATTTTACATTACATTATTTTGACAAAGTAGCAAAATTAACAAAAACAATCTCATAAATTTATTAGTTGCATATGTACTCTAGCCCAACAACATAAGTCAATAATAAAAATAACAAATCATAATTTTTGAGAATAAAAAAAAGTTAAGGGGAAAAAACAGTACAATTGCGTTATAGTACTCAATTCAGTTATAGGTAATAACCCGGGGCTGCCACCCGGGGGGCCCCGGGGGCGGCCCCCCCCCCCCCCTCGTCCTTGATTTTTTCATCCTATGTAGATAATATGTAATTTAATTAAGTATTTGTTATTAATAATTAATTTTATTAATGAATGCTAATTATTTATTGTTATTTATTTTTTACTGTTCTTTGTTCCCGACAACCGATAAAATCAAAAGAATATGTTTAGCGGCATACTGGGATATGATACGAGTATTGTAGACTTTCGACCCTTGATCCCCTACCCCCTCCTAGAAAAATTTCTGTGTGCACCATTGGCAACAACGATAATTACTAGAACTAAAAAATTAGAATATGTACTAAAAAATATAAAAACACAAAACACTTTTTGAAAAATGGCAAAATGCATTTTACAAATTATTCTATCGCAATGTATCACCTTCTGTAGAAATGAATTCATCCATTTGGTAAAAGTCTTCTTTTGAATGTGAAGGCGCTCTTCTTGCAGAGCTTTAATTCGACCCGTTTCGAATTTGATAGCATCTTCCCGTTGAGACATCTCTCTCGAATAGCTTTTCCTTCACATTACCCTAAAAAGAAAAGAGAAAAATGCTTCAACAATCGTGAAAATGCAGTTTCAAAATACAAAGTATACAAACATTAAACGAAAATTGAACAAATTGTTGATATGATAACACAAAAACACAATTTTTTCAGTCTTGCAGTCAATTCGAATTATAATAATCACAATGAATGAGCACAATATGTCTAACTATATATAAAGTTTGAATTTTGTCGTTCGAAACAAATATGTTGACGGACAAAGTATTACTGGATTTCTTATTATTATTACCAATCTAAAGATGCGCAATTTTAATACAATATATTATTTATTCTTTTCCCTGCAGGTAGTATAAGCAAATTACAGGGGGAAAGGTTGGCTAGTCTTAAAACTATGTTTACCCCAGCAATCTTAGTTCTTAATGCTAAGAGTGCTATTGTTCTACTGAAACCATCTTATTTTTGACCTATACTCTGTCTTGTTACACTTCTACTTTTGATTTGCTTTTTCCAATTCGTACTATTAATTCACATTCTCTCTATACATATTTATTTATATATCTTGTTCAAATTTTTAATCGTTAGTAAAATACTTTTCATTCTTCCACTCAGGGGTTCAAAAACATTTTTTTTAACTTGTAATCAATGACACTTGATGTTAATACAGTTTTTCCAAATATTAATTCATTATAATTTAATTTAATTTAATTAATTATAGTTTAAGAGATATATTTTAGTCAATATTACTCCTCTAGATGGCCGCACCATTGGATTAAACAGCTTTTATTAAATTTGTGATGAAGATTTAACTTGACCTGAATAATCGTATGATAATTAGACGTTAGCATTCCTTTTACACTGGTTTTAAGATAAATTATTACCGATCAAATTCACCTTATATTAAAAAAAATAATTACAAATTTAATGTGGTTAAAAAGTTTTCAATGTTAATTTAAAAGGTGTTTTGCCACTTAATTTTGTGATTCTGTCATATGTATATACCATATTTATATTAATTGTAATTATTTAATAAAACGTAACTTAAAAAAAATATGGTTGACCTAAGTAGAAATTGATTTAATTTTTTTTTTTTTTTTTTTTTTTTTAATTTTACTTGTTTTAGATTTTTTGCAATTTATAGTATATGATTATATATAACTTTAACATAAATAAAAACATTATTCTTTTATAAATAAATTAATAAACTTGGATTAACATAAAACTTCTTTTTCCTTTGATAAAAATCGGCTTTGGGTGTATAAACATAGCAACGCTAAAAAAAGCACAGCAATAATAGTTATTCATGATACATATATATTATAAAAGGCTCTTAGGGGACTTTCCTTATAAACAAATCTTAAGGCTGTTTTCGGTTAATGTTAAAGAATAGGACCCGAATTTGGAACATTTTTTCAGATATAAAAGAAATGAATTATTATGATATTCTGGCTTCATTATCCTTTAGAGAGCCGTTTTTTTTTTTTTTTTTTTTTAATTTTTTTTATCATACTTCCCATTTTTAACCGAGTTGACTCATTTTTTCTGGTATAAAATGTGTTTCGCATTTTTTATCCTATACCGTAATGTTAAATGGGCTTTGCCTTCACGTATTAAAACAAAAAAGAAAGTATTCACGGAATATTTTGAAATTTTTAAAAACACTACATTGTTAACAGAGGCACGAGTTATAATATTGCAAAATTTCCATGGAAATTGGGTCATTTTTCTGTCTGAAAATGTGCTTCGCGTTTAGTTAGAGCTCTCGTACTTTTAGCGAAAACAGCCTTAAGAGTTATTCTAAGCAGGTCATGAAATACTCCGTACACAGCTAGCACCCTATAGTGGTACATGAGTCAATTTCAATAAATGATTAAACTATTTCTTGTATTTTTTAAAAACATTTTCATCATTTTTGCTTTTTGAGATCCGAGAAGTACTCGATAAATATGATAATGGTATGATAACACGAATAGTAGCACCGGTAAAAATGTTTCTATTTGATTACTATATAAATTTGAGAAACAAAGTTTATAGAAGATTTCACACGTGCTTTCTTAAAAATATAAACATCTCGATAAAAATTTTGAGACTTCTCATACAATATTCCAGTGAATGAATTTAAGTAAACATTCAAAATGTCCCCCCTCCCCACAGGCTACATATTGGCAACTAAGCCTTTGAAGAAACGGCGTCCCCAAATGTGAGAGCCATTTCATGGTGGCACCAGGACTTAAGACTCTTTGAGGCCCTGGGCCCGAAGAAATCTTGAGGCTCTGGGACCCAACGCAAAAGTAGGCCCAACCTGATATCTTTAAAAGTAGATAGTATGTCAAATACTCGTTCAAACAGTAATTTGAAACAAATAAATGTGCATGACTCACAATCACAAAGACCTAGGCACATACCGGCGCAACCGATTGCCGCATTTCGAATAAATGAATTGAATGCTTGTTTATGTTATTAAGCCTAGGCCTAGACATGTGGACAACAGTCATTCAATAATAGCACAGTCTTACCACATTTACCACTTGACATGCAGTTTGATATTTCCTGTTTTTCGGAGATTATGTACGGGAATAATATTTGATTACATTGAAATTATCCGGATCATGATCTAATTAAGCTATAGTCAAGAACGAAACGAGGCCCTAAGCCATGCCTTAAAACATCTCTGGGTGGCACCATCTGATGGCGGCTCTCGCTACCAAATTTTTACGCCTGAATTAATTTTATTAATTAATTTAATTTTTGCTCTTGTCGAATGGTAAATATTGCCATGATTTAATTCTACCGAGAGTACCAGAGCCAAATTGATACAAGGGATCTTTTACAAGCCACATATGACACATGCTAAGGGGTCATATGATATGCGTGCCTACGATTTCCGCATCCAGAAAATCTATCGACTCAAGCCTGGATCGAACCTGCAAACTTAGGTTTACGAAATGGGCACGCTACCTCTAAGCCACCAAGCCGACTGTAAGCAAAATGTATTCTTAAAATATAAAAATATTTTTTAAAAAACTCCCCTTAATATCATTAGCATCAACAACAAAACAAGTCTTTATTTTCCGTTCACAATTTAGAAATCAAATATATAACAAAGCAGCTTATGAAACAAATGTGACCCATTTCTGTGTTACAGAAAAACACTTGCAAAAAGCGTCGCTGCTTTAACAAAGCAGATGGCCAATGCTTTGATGCACATGAGAGACTCATCCGCCTGTCCACTATTATTCGGCCACCATAGACGAAGCGTTTGGCAGGTCAATGCGAGAGCGTTTAGCCAAAACACTAAAAAGAAATCCTTTTACTTATCGGATTGAACCAGTTGTCTAACAAAAGCAGCTGTTAATGACAAATGTTCTTGAATCTACACGGTTGGCCAGTTGGGCATACATGTCTAACGCTACTGAATTTGTAAGCAACTCTTTTTTAAAATGCCATTAGTTTCAAGATTCAAATAACGTTAAAAAAATATTTAAAAATGGTCGATGTGTGGCAATTAAAATTTTATTTCATTCAATTTCTTAAAAATAGAATTGAGTCTAGTTTTATTTAAATATGTATGCATCTAAAACTGAACAATACAGGGTTGTCCGGGCTAAAAGTATCCAAAAGTAATGGCTTATTACAGCGATACTCAACCTGCGGCCCGCCAGCCTTTTCAAACGGCCCGGTCATGGCCCATTGTACTAAGAAATTCAATTATTGGAGAACAAAGTACAAAAAATTTAACAGGATATTCTCTCAATCAAATGTATCAATTTTGCTATCAATTTTTTTTAATAGTAGAATGTAAGCAAGAGGCTTGGTCATAGATGAAAGAAAATAGAAATTATCCCTTAACTCAGTAAAAAATTCATAAAAATAAATATTTTTGTGTGTGTGTTTGATAGAAAAGTTAATATAGTATTAAAATAAAAGCCAAAAATGAGTTTTAATATTTTGATCAATTTTATTTGTCAATGTTGCTTTGGTCTTATAGTGTGTTTTTTCCACTATCCCCATGTTGCGGCCCGCATGAAATAACTGTCATGTGTATGCGGTCCGCGTGAAATACCTATCATGTGTTTGAGGCCCGGCAAGAAAAAAGGTTGAGTACCCCTGGCTTATTATTACGGAACTACACATCAAAAGGTAATAAACTGTTCATCCGAGGATTGGAAAACTCTCCGAGATTTTTTGGGTCTAGTCCGATTGGCCGTACGTGCGCGCATTATTCGGCAATCGCAGACGATACACTTGTTACACTGATTTCATTAGTACAGATGTGGACGCCACAGTAAAAGGTGCAATGCGTACTTTGGTGAACAGAATTTAAATTAGTCACGTGTGAGGTGTCATACACACCTCAGAGCTGGCACTACTCTACTCCCAACGGACGGATACAACATGCATCGGACCCTTCTACACGGCGGGTTTTCAGTGGCACCAGGACTCGAACCCACGACACTCCGGCCATGAGTTAGGGATCACAGACTACTGCGGCCACACTATGCCCTGTGGACTGTTAAAAAAATCAAGTTGCCATACAAGAAGCATTATAATTATTCTAGCGCAGCGGTTCTTAAACTTTCGATCGTCGAAACCACCCTTTATGTATCAACCTGACGTCGCGGACCCCTCAAGAGATTTTGAACACCTCTTCCTGACACCCAACACATGGCTGAGAGATTTAAATGCAATCGTTACCGTTATTGGAACGCTATGAATCTAGTTTTTAATTTTTGCACAAATGTTTGTACAATTTTTTGAAATATCACGATGCAGTAAAAGCTATGTCGTTACAAACGGTATTAAAAAAAAACACCTGATTTAATAATCTTGATAGAAATACATGTTCTAGTAGAGTTTTTTCATTGGAGGGGGGGGGGGGATTTAGTGATCTAATTTAGGATGGACATCTTTCAATTTTTCCATAAGGCCTTTCAGAGTCTATACAAGAGGAAACTCTTAACATTAAATGAGAGACCTTTGCGGACCCTCAAGAAAGGCGCTGCAGCCCCCCCCCCCCCCGGGTCCACGGACCACAGTTTAAGAGCCACTGTCCCAGGGTAATGTCTCAAAAAATAGCCTCAAAACACAGCTTATTAACACAGCAACCTTACCTTTACACGGTAGATATATAGAATCTAAGTTAAAAAAAAAAAAAAAAAAAATATGAAGAAATTAAAAAATTATTTCAGATTTCTTTAATTAAATAAAATAGTGATGTTTCATTATATATTCAATAACAGTTAATAATATAATCAATGAAAAAAAATATAAACTTCCGCATTCTTAAACATGTTCGTAAGTGGAAAGAAAAACTGAAAAAAAACTTTGAAGCTATTATTTTTTTATTATTGCTATATCCACTTGAAATGTTGAATTGATTCTATACCGAAAGCTTTCAACGTCTTTTTATCGATAAGATTTAATTACTGATTATATGAAAAATAGCCTGTCTGTAGAATATATAAGAAAAAATATCAAAGGTCAACACAATTCCATCGTTTTCAAAATTTAGAAGATCACACTGATAAAACGAAGGAAAACTGTTAAAGACAGAAAGAAACCAAACGCGATAAATGTAATTTCCTAGATAAATATATTTATAGTTGAAAGTAACTTAAAGTTCATCTTAAAATATTTCCAGAAAGTTTTTTTTTTTACATTTACTGTTTGTTCCATAAAAATAAAAGGAAATAAACCAACTCACTTCATTATCATGGTCCATCCAGGATACATTATTAGGGTCTTTAAAGTTCTCAATTCAATTTGGAAAATAAAAATGAAATAAAAATAAGAAAAATATCGAACTCCACAGTAAATGACAGACAGCAGAGAATTACAAAGCAATTGTGAACATTTAAACATACTTGCTGTTTCTTATTTGATTCGAAATGATTTCTACTTCTGACTCTTTCAGGCCGACAGACATCAGTTTTTTAAAAAAAATACAACTAAGTAAGATGGTTTAAAGCAACATTCTCAAATTACTACATTATTCTTAGAGTACACAGTATCTTTTGGGAACTGTTAATCACATTGACCCATGATCAAGGGACAAGGTGCATTTCTCTTCCAGACAAGTCTAGAGAAGGACAAGATCAAAGAACTAATTTCATGCTTCAGAATCATTAACTAACCAGTATAATTGCCTGAGTGTCGGAAGGGGGGACATCACTAGACAGGAGGGAATAGCCTCGCGACTTTTCGAAATAATTACCAAATTTTTCCTAATTTGGAAGACTTAAATAAGCTTCCCCTAGACACATTAATAACTTATGAAATCTGACTTTTGATACTTCGAAATTAACCAATTTTTCGTGTATTCTTTCGATATGTTTTTAAATTCTGATGAGCGTCATTCGTTTCTATATAAATAACACTCACTCGGCTTAAAACTTGAGGCGGCAATTCCCCCCCCCCCTATAAAACCGAAAGGGAAAAAAAAGCAAATGTTTCCTTTAAAAACAGAAAATTAAGACCAGGATGCAGCTCGTATTTTTATTTATTTAATTTATAAATACTTATGAGTATCTTTTACCTAAACGTTCATAATTATGCATTTATATTGACTTACTTAAAGTCTCAGTCTGCATTCTGATGCCCTTAATTTAAAAACGTTACAAAACATTAATATTTCCCCCACCGAGAATTTAACTCCCAAGATATGAATCAGTTCAAGTTTCAGTAGAGATCATATCCGACATTTTAATTTTAAAAATTTGAAAATTTTAGTTTTAAGGGCGGTTTACATATCTAACAATTATTCATTAAACCATTTAAAATTCATTTATTTGATTATTTCAAGCGTGAAAATAAAAAAAGGTGAAACTCTAATCTTAAGAAAATATTTTAAAGAAAATATTTATGAAATATATAGAACAATTTTTAAATCATTTATGAAGCTTGTGTATGCAAAATAATACAATAAGCACGCGAAAAAAGTATTTATTAAAATAAAAACTTGAAGATCAAAATGTTCCTGTAATGCATGTAATCAATAAATTAGGAATCAAGTCGAGTTTTTCTTTATTTTACAAAGTAAACAATAAAAATTTAAACAATAAAGACATTATCACTAAAAGATAGTTATTTCTGACGTAACCCCCCTCCAATAAAATATTTTTTAAATGCTGTATTTAAAACATTTTCATTTCGAAAATTAAATAAGCTGGATGAGACAAAACAAATGGAATAATTTAAATGAATTTTCTTTACAATCTCATGATAATGAAACAAAGAAATATAACAAAAAAGTCTCTACATTAAAACAAGGATTTCGCGTGAAATTACTCTTCGATTAGGAAATGAAAAAATAAGTATTGAGTTTACATCTATCTAAAAAGAATAGATCAACTCTTATCAACTTCTCACAGATTTTTTGGATTAATAAAAGTTAATCTTCCAGTAAAGCAATTTTCAACCAGTGCATCAAGCGTTATCTCAACAAAATTATGTTAATATCATTAACTGAACATTTTTTTATAAGATCTACGTTTTCTAAATTTAGTTATTACTTAAGATGTGTGTTGATCCCTCATACGTTCTTTAATTTCAATCAATCTCTTTTCAATTAAAGATTATCATTATTTTCTCTGTTTGTGTTAATAAACAAAAATCATAAAGGCAAATAATAAACCAATCACAAATGTGTCACGCAAACAAAGCTATAATTAGAAAACAAAACGAACAAAAATCATAATATAAAAACCACAGATTACAAAAAAATCTAGCAAATAACAAGATTTGCCATTTATGGAAACATTGCCATCGTAACAAGTTAAAAATAAATTTTTTTAAAAAATATATAAACATAAAATTCTACAAAAGCTAATAAATTAGATCGAAAAGACCAACAAGGAAACGGTAAACAAATCTTTTTGAGGAGAATGTGAAATTTTAATCTATAAATTATATATAAATAAATCGGAAAATATAAATTAAACAACCGGCCTGGAAATAAAACAACGACAGGCAATTTAATTTATATCGGTATCGATTCAGAATTCGAATAATAGGGTTCTGGCAATTCTCCTCTGTGAAGTTTCAAGGTGAAAACAAATAAACAATACCATGGTCTTTTTTATCACCTGTTCAATTTCCACCGGAAATATCGTAAAAGTTAACGGCTATTCTGTCTAGCGTACTTCTAAACCAGTTTCACAAAGGAAAGGTAATAAGAAAACTAAAAAATTCGTAGTAATGTTCACAAACGGTCAGTACAAAATCTCCATCAGTACAAATTCTCAATTTCCTCTATTTTTTTTTTTTTTTTTTTTAGCGCGTTATTCTATTTTTCTTTCGGGTTTTTTTAAAAAAGAAAATAATCAAACAAGACCAGTTCTAAAGTCAAACTAAAAAAAGAAAATATTAAAATTGAATTAAAAGGAATTTTAAAAGCTTCACGAGCTACTACTTTTTTAATGTTCTATTTGTTCTTTTGCAATCACCAGAACTACTGTTTCTGTCAATGGTTTTCGATATTTATTATTTTAATTTTTTTAAAAAACAAATACAGTGGCACTAAGAGTGACGGCAACAAAAATAATAAATAAAATAAAAAGATAAATCAATTATTTTTAAAACACGAATTAGAAATAGTGGAAGAATTTACGTTGAATGGGTTAAGAAACTAGTAGGTGAGTGGCAAGATATTAAATCTAAGAAAAATAACACAGAGGGACATTATTTTGCGATTTAAAGGAAATGCAATTTAAAATGCGAATCACATTTTCAGTTTTTACCTACATATTTTTCCACGAATTCGATTAATTCAGTCTCAGTTATGAGCAAAACAAACAAGGAAATTGGTTAGTCCGAGTTAAATCTAGTCCTAGTTAAAAAGTTAATTTAAAGTAAGTCCTAGTTAATTCTTTTTTTTTTTCTTTTTCTTTTTAATTTCTAATAAAATGCTATAAGGATATGGTTATCTATAAAAAAAAAGCTACTTATCACAGATAAAGATTTATATCCTGTCATTGGCAGATATTAAAACATATGCTCGACTCCACCTAAAGCACGTACCGTTTTGAGAATACAAAATACAATCTAGTGTCCCTAATTTACATTTATTTAACACGCTGGCTTTTTACGATTCCAGGGTAAAAAGCCAACATTTACAAATAATTTATTATACAAATATTACAAAATTAATATTTACACTATAAATTACGAATTTCATCAAACATGTACAAATATGGAAATTAAAATACAAGAGAATTCATGTATACATTAAAAAAAATGCATTATGGTTCTTCAAAATTAATAAAAAGATTCTTATATATATTATGCGTGCATACTTTAAATCAAATGATTTTTTTTTACCTATGTGTGTTATTATTGAAGACAAATATAAGTTGTTTTAAAAGGAAGTTTCTGTAAGGAAGGAGCACGTAAACTAACAGGCTGGAAACACGAGTGCAGTTATCATGTGACTATGACGTCACACACGAATTTAATAAATTTCTCCTCACAGTCAACAGAAGTATTGGTCTATAATACGAAGTTGATGATTCTTTTCTTAGTCGCAAGTTTATTTTTTTAGTGTTTGAAGATGGCAACGAACCTGAGTTATTTTGTTAATCATTTGCCATTAAATACAAGTTAATAAAAAAAAACCCTGTTTTCCAAAATATTTGTTATACAATTATAGTAAAATAGCAAGTTAAATTATTATTAACCTTCAAAAGAGTGTTCTAATTCGCTAAATAAGTTTATGTTCCATGCAAATTTCTTTTTTATTTTCATCGACCATTAGCAGTGGCAATTAGCATGCACATACAATTCCACACGTCCACGTGTTGCCTAGTCAAGTTTTCAAAATTATCATTTAGTTTAATATATACCGATACAAATGAATTTAATTCATTAACATCGTGATCTCATTAAATTCATTCGATTTCCATGACCATGGTCCTAATCACGATTTCATTTCTTTTTGTGGATAAAAAATAAATAAATATGCGCTTTCGGCAGAATCGAACGTAATAATTAACACCATTTTGAAACATGATTAGTCAAAAATAATGAACAAAAGAAAAAATATTGATGAAAAGGCTACGCAAAAGGAATTTCACGCTTATTTTAGAGAATGATAAATGCATTTTACGAATTACTAATTAAATTAAGATTTATTAACCTACTAATTAAAAAATTAAATTTGTAATGTTTTGCAAAATGCCCTTTTTTTTTAACTACTTAAATACCAATCAAATATTATCAGATAATGGAATAATTTTTGTGTTATGTTTCAATTATTCATTTAAATTAAAAAGATTTTTAATGAAGTACAAAAGCTGCAAACAAAATTATGTTGAAACACTGAAAACGAAAGCTTTACTAGGTTATATGATCAAGAATTCATGAAATATCGTTTGAATTTACAGTGAATTTCCCAATACCACAATAAATTCCACAAAATTTTATATCGATCTCTTTCATATGAACGCACTATGATTCCACGTAAATATTATTAACTGAAAAATAAATTTTAGTAGCATGTTTCCCCGCCATTTTGGATGATATACTGTGCCAAAATTCGCGATATCGTCAATTTAATGAAGCAGATAAAATCTATTTAAACATTTTTAATTTGATATTTTATGCATAAATTGAAGAAACAATACTTTCCACTTTAGATATTTTAGAATTTGCTGCTGTTTCAAAAACACATTTCGGTAATAAAATGAAAATATTAAATTTTAAGAATGTATCTTCAAAGAATAAATGTGTAATTCTTTGATTCCTGATACAAAGAAAGTTTTTAATTTCATGAAGTTATAATATTGTCTTCAGCCAAAAAAGTACCAGACTCATAGCAATAAAGTGGAAATTAAATGCAACAATGCGCTAAATTCATGTGACTATGACGTCAAATAACAACTGCACGTGTTCTCAGCCAGTTCATCGCTTCTCTGTTGCCAACTTATGCTTCTTACAGAAACTTCCTTTTAAAAAGTACGCATTTGTCAACATTGGTAACATACAGAGGTAAACTGGATACACTTGATTTAAAAGTATACGTATAATCTCAAAATTCTTTTTTTTTTTTTTTTTTAATTCTGAAAAACTTTTTAAAAAGTCTTAATATATATTTGAACAGTTTTACACAATTATCAAATTAGAAATTTTGTAAGAAGAACAACAAATACAAGTCTTATGTCAGTTTCGATTTCAATGATTCAATTTCACGTGAATGCATTTATCATGTGACCGTCATGAATTTAGCTCATTGTTTGCAGATCACAATCAATTAAAAATATTTGAGTTTTTTTTTTGGTTTTATTTCGTAAAACTATTTCCAAATAATTTGAATGTAATATTGGAAAAAACAGACGGTATTTCAATTTGAATAATTATAATGTTGTTATATTTATACAATATTTAAGGACAGTTGGAAAGCTAAAATTTTATTTTTTCGACAATTTAAGATTTTTATACATTTTCAACACATTGTATACATTTTAACCTTTCTAAAATACCTTACTTTAACTTCTAGTGTAAATAGAAGCCCTTAAAACTTATTTTTAAATAATCGTTGAAACTGGGCCACGCCCATTTGAATGCCAAAAAATGTAAACAAACTACTTCGTTTTTGCTTAAAAGTTGAACGTCTGATATAAACCAAAACATGTATCTTTTATTGTAAACTGAGCCTTTTGTATTGTTTTTTTATTTATTTACTAGCCGATTAGAAGCCTCGCTATATACTTTAAAATCAATTTATCTCAAAATGCAAATTTTGATGTTCGATGTATCTTTTCTGAGAAACTACTGTGTGTGTTCACAGGTATGTAATTTTTTTATATTTATAATGATGGCTAATATACACTGGAATGAGTTTTTTTGTAAAAAAACTCGAAAATTTATTTTTTACAAATTTTTTACGTGAAAAATGGGTCAAATTTCGCAATGTTTGATAAAATATTTCACAAATTACTAAAAAATTCAAAATTAACTAAAAGCTCATTTCAGTATAATGAGAAAGGCGTACTTTTTAATTGTGCGAAAAATTTCAAGCATGTGCATATAACAGATTTTGAGAAGAGGTACATCGGAAACAGACAATTTAACATTGCTAGTAGAGAGAGAGAGAGGTTTCCAACTTCCCTTAATGGATTAGAGATAAATATCTAACTGGAAATTTCGTAGTCAAATATCCAATGCTGTGAGCTTCCTGTTTCGTTAGAATGCTAAATAAACAGGCATCATCCCTCCTAAGTTTTTCCTTAAAGCATAAATAAAAGTTTAATTTCCTTAAAGCATAAAGAGCAATATATAGTTAACACAAAATATTTTTTTAAAAAACTTATTTTCAAATTGATAAGAGTTAATTAAAACTTAATTAACCAGTCTATCAAAGGAATCATTCACAAGGCAATAAAAAATGATCACACCATACTATGCTTCCATAGAAGAATCCATGAAAGTCTCTACGTTATGGCATAAAAAATTATCGCCAGGAAGAATAAAGAACGCTATATTTTAAGGCATTCGCGGTTACTGACAAGGTGAATACAAATTTGAAATTGACAGCCCCTGATAACATACAAGAATGAACAACAAAAAAGAAAGAAAAAGGATTGCAGAGAGAGAGAAAATATTTAGCTAGCAGATAAGAACGTTGCTTCAGTTCACATCACGCTTCAGTGAAACAGAGAGGAAAGTACTGGGATACAATACAGGAGGAAAAAAATATCCAGTAATAAAAGAGCACAGAAGATGGTCTTTGAATGATTTGAGACGGTTCATGAATTCTTGGGAGTTAGCTGAGCAATCTTCATCAGAAAAGATTCAATATACAAGCACGTGCAACACTTACAACTAAAGAAAGATGAGTTTTAGAACATTTGATGCACGCATTTTGACAAAAAAAAAAGTGTTAACTTTATAGTGATAGAACATTATTAATAGGTGAACAAATTCGTTAAATTAGCAGGATATCATCGTTCTTGATATAGTCAAAATTTCCAAATGTTGATGTCGTGGGGCTTAGTCTTTATTTTGGCATTAGTGTGAGGGTGTGGAGAGTAGGATGCCTACTCATGTGTCGACCATGCCATCTGACTGTTGTTCGAAATTACGGCACATTTGGTAGTGGATTTTTGAGTCAGGTGAAAATGGGCAACCGGAAAAGTTCGGCAAAGTAAACAAATTCAAATATTATACCGAATTCATACACAACTCATCAATTTTTTTTAAACAAATGAGTTTTTATAATAATTTAAAAGAATGAATAAATGTAAAAGAATTTTATTTTAAAAATAAATCGGAAACAATCAACAAAAGAAATTTTTGCTACAGTGAACTACATGCCACAAGAAGATGAAGAAATATTCATAAATAAGAATAATACCTAAAATGCACCAATAACAAGAAAAACATTTGGGGAAATGTACAGAACTGAACACTACCATTCTGCAAAATCAGCTTTTTCCAGAGAGCATTTTGTAACAATTTAATTTAAAGCCATTATAAGTCACGAGATTTAATTACCAAATAAAAATAATTTAAAAATTAAATATATAAATAATTAAATTGATCGTGAATTACTTGTTCTTCTGTAGTAAAATAATATATTCAGACAAACAAG
Source organism: Trichonephila inaurata madagascariensis (assembly GCA_019973955.1). NCBI lineage: Eukaryota > Metazoa > Arthropoda > Arachnida > Araneae > Nephilidae > Trichonephila > Trichonephila inaurata. The sequence continues at coordinate 388,755 of BMAV01015077.1, forward strand.
TCATTTGACCACATGACATCATATAAATCATTTCGATGGCATTTTTCCAAACGCAATATTAGATTAACGGGAGACTAAAATAAATAATATACGTTCATCACAATTTTTTATAGGGGAAAAAATATTAAGAAATAAGTAGGTGGCAGAGCGAAAAGAGCATAAAGATTTTGCAGGGGAACAACATGAATGACAACAAAATGAATGAACAGACCTTATCATATTTACGAAACATCAGAACACATATGAATTAATAATGAGCAAGCATCCATTACGTGATGTCAGGAGTGCATCTTCCTAAGGAGCGTTTTAGACATAACACTGGCCAAAAATAGTCGTTTTTCCAAAATTAATAAAAAAGCAATTTCAATGTTGTTGCAGGAGTTCTTAATAAGTCCTTTGCGCAAAACTTTCGAAAAAGCCATGAATGTGTTGATAAAGAGATATGATGAATTCTTTATTTCCAGAGAAGATTACAACATATTTTTAGTCTTCTATAATTGGCATGTCATGTTTCATGTAAAATGTTTTCAGGAAATATAATACTACTATTTTTATCAGTTATAAAGAATACAAGATTGCGTAATAAAGTTTTGAGGGTTTACTAAAGCAACACGAGGCTATTGGCGACAGACTACGTAATTTCGAGCCACGGTCAAATGACGAAGACGCCAATTGAGCTGACACACTCCGCTCTTCAAACTTACACATCTTGCTAACGAGAGGAATTTAAGCTGCAACCAGTGCCGATTAAAGCTCATTTCGAGCCCTGGGTGCAGAAGATCTACAGGCCACCTTGGCACTAGATGATCGAAATTTATTACAAGAAAATTTATTTAAGTTCAGCTTATCCGGGCCCTTCTGGGCCAATGGACACACCTGCACTGGCTGCAACACATTTTACGAACTACACGGCGGATCTTCAATGACTTCGGGACTCGACAACGCCAGCTTCGAGTTCGTGACCATGACCAACACAAGACGTCATTTCATATTCGCTCATTCGAAGCACTTACTCGATTTCAATTTTCACATTCATGGCTTCTATATATTACAGAAGTCGTGGAAATATATTATTTCATAATGCTATTACATTTAAGGTGTGTAATATGTAATATTTATCTGTTATTTATAGGTTGTCAATGAGTTGAAAAGAAAAATATATACACAATATCATGTTTTGTTGTGTTAAATATGTTTTTGATATACCGTAAAATCCGGCGTATAACGCGCACTTTGAACAAAAAATAAGATCGAAAATTAAGGGTGCGCGTTATACGCCGAGTATTAAAAACGATAGCTTTAAAAATAACAAAAAAGATGGGCATAAAAAAATTTATTTCTAGATGTATCGAAACATTGTTTATTTAAAAGAAACGACTTGCCTTATGAACAAGAACAGTTGTAATTCTAGAAGTATGTATACTATTTTTTCAAAAGTCTGGGATAATAAATCGAATAAAATACTTCAAAACATAAAAACAATGTATATTAATACTTCAGATTTCTTCGTTAAAAAGGGGTGCGCGTTATACGGCGAATATACCTAAAAATTGAAAATTTAGCTTGAAAGTATAGGTGCGCGTTATACGCCAGATTTTACGGTAATTTTATCTGTATTACACATAAGCATGAACGAAGTAGTATGAGAGAAATCTCATCTAAGAGGCAAGTGTTTTTCTGTTTTTATAGTATTATTGCGAAATATATACATAATAAAATATACATAATTTCACTATATTTTATCATTTAAATTAATGGTTTGAGATTTAAGCACTGACGAACGTATCAATAGCTTAATATTCCCAAATACCAGAGTATAATAATTTTCAAAAGAAGAATTGAATCGGCTTAATTTAAAACACAGAAGAAAATAAACTAAGCTAAAAACAAATAAATAAAATAAATAAAAGCTAAAAACAAATCTGATCCTCAACAGCAAAGATGCAATTAATTACAAATGATTCAACGATAATAAAACTATAAGTACTATACAGCGTTATATGACAATCACCACAGAGAAACTAATCACAGAACAGCGTGTTAATCCCATCCGATAAAGACCAGTGATTTATATCTTACTCAGTCTATTCAAGTCTGTAGACGCTGTCATCTAATCCTTATGCACAACCGTAACACACAAATCTCCCACAAGGAACAATTGTCCGACTGGTATATAGTAGAGGTAAAACCAATAGAATTAACGAACAATAGTGAAGACATAAGCAGAAACAGGCGGGAGGCAATGAAGCAGAAGATATACTTGCGTAGCTGCCTTTTTATTGTCCATATAATATTTATACTGTTTTCTCACGTTACCTTTTTTTGAGTGGTAAACTCTGCATGACTGCAGCTTAAGTACCAGGCAATTAGTTATAATGGCAAGGACAAAAAAAAATTATTGGAACAATCATTAAGAAAGAAAAAGGTACAAATAGCTATTATTCTCCTATCACGGTTACTGTACTGCTGTCAGTTTGTGGGAGTTCGTTGGAAATTGCTAGCTGTAAAGGTTTAAATTTTTAATATTGTATTGATATCCCTTAATTGCAGTGGCGCAGGTATCCCAGTGGTTATGGTCACGAATTCATGGTTGGCGTGTAGCGGGGACTGATGTACGTTAAATCCGTTCAGGCTTAAAGTCCTCTCATTGTCATTGTGTGATAGTTTGGAGTGGGGATGCCAACTCAAGTGTCGCACTCGTCACTAGATCGAGGTTCAACATTACGAGGTTCGTCACCAATAGCCCTCGTGTTGCTTTATAGTGCAAGGTTACCACCATCACTCACTCATCACGTGATTGCAACGTATGGTACTTTTCAAAGTGCCAAGAATTTTCTTTTTAATTTATATCGCACTCTGAAGCAGTATGAGGTCTACCGATGATGGACCTCGTAATTCTGAACCTCGGTCACGTGATGAGGACGATACCTGAGTTGGCACCCCCACTTCCACACTACGCCAACGTAAAGACTTAGAGTCACGACGGATTTAACGTACGTCAGCCCCTCTACCTCGCCTAGTGGTAGTGTATCGCGCTTCCACGCTACAACTCCAGGGTTCAAATTCCGGGTTGGGCAAGGTCAACTCATCCTTTCAGTGGGTCGATAAATACCAAGCTTGCTTGGGTTGATTGATTGATTGAATATTAACGTCACACTGTTTAGCTACACGATCAAGCTTGCTTGGGAACTGAACACTGCGGGTTTCACATCAGACTGACCACTTGACTGAAACATCTGCACAAGCACCCCAGCGCCTAAGGTTACGTAAACTTAGAAAGGTACAGTAGGTCTTGGCCCTCATGGGCTGTTGAGCCACTGAATTCAGTTCAGCCCTTCCATACGGGAAGTCTTCAGTCGCATTAGGTCTCGAACAAGCGACTTTTCAACGCCGGCCACGAGTTCGCGACTATGACCACTCGGCTACCGCAGCCGCTCTCAAAGAGCCAAATATAAAAGTTAAAAATAATCCCTAGAACATTAATATTGAAAAAATGTAGTACGTTTTTGTTTGGTTTCAAATAGGACACTCAGCATTAAAAGTTCAAATATTTTCAAATCATGTTAATTACGGTTAAGTTTGATAATTATATTCCTAAAAATAAGTACATATTTCCCAATTAACTGCCCCACGAACGACAAAAAACGGCAAACAATAAAATACTAATAATAAACTGAAACTGTTCCGATTTTTCCATAGCCGTTAAGACGCGTGGAACTTATTTTCTGACTAGTTGTTATCAATGAAAGCCATCGCAGAGCCAAACTTAAAACAGCGCTAACCTTAATCCATTTGGTTACGCATGACAGAAAGGATGTCACGTTTGTATTCAAAAGAACATAGGAGATTAATTCGGGAAGCATATGACATAATTTCAAACTATTTTTGCTAGTCACTAACAAAAACCTGTAAAATAATTTAACGTTAAACGAATTTTAGTGCATTGATATAAAAACCTGAACGTTAAGGCTGTTTTCGCCATACGTACGAGAGTGACGCGGAGCACATTTTCGGACAGAAAAAATGCTTCAATTTTTATAAAAGTTTGTGACATTGTAACTCATGCATTTGTTTATAATATAGTGTTTTTAAAATTTCAAAATATTTCATAAATAATTGGTTTTTCCTTTTAATATGTGAAGGGATAGCTCATTTAGCATTATGAAATAGGAAACAAATTGCAAAACACATTTTAAAAAAGAAAAAATGTGTCAAAACTCGGATAAAAATGAGCAGTATGATAAAATAAGTGATTCTCTACTGGATAGTGTAGCCAGAATATAATATTAATGTTTGAGTAATTTTATATCTGCAAAAATATTCCGAATTCGGCCCCTATTCTTTAACATTAGCCGAAGATAGCCTTAATAGTTTATTAAACTTTTTTAAATTTTTAAATTCGCAGTACGGTATGTATAGAAGTGTTTTTGAGTTATACCTATACACCAACCGCCATTTTTAGAAAACAAACTCTAAATTTAGATATCGTTCTTTAGCATTAGGAACAGATCGTCTCAAATGTCAACAACTCCAATCTCCACACAGGATACGAAAATGACAACTGGCATCCCTGTGACTTCACATCCGAACATTCAGAAGAGGGTGTTCTAAAGGGATGCACTCCTCCGATAAGGGGACGGTTAACCTTACGTAAAATAAGTAGATGTTCCGTCGCCCATCTGTCAACCAATATCACTTTCCTTCCGGTGAAGCTCCATTAACGAGATGGAAGGGGACTTTTATAGGGTTGGTGTACATATGGGGCTTTCTGGGGGTTATTTATATTTCTAAGACGCGTTCCCATCTGTTTCTAGTATTTGAACGCTTCGTTGTAGAAGATAAATTAAATATTCAAATTAGAATTCAATATGTATTTAAGCTAGCAATACCACAATGTCTTGTTTTTTGTTTAAAAATTAGTCATTCAGCAAGAGAGAATTCGGGGGGGGGGGGGCTTTTGAATTTTGTCCATATTTTACTGGTGAATAAACAACTATGTTAATCTTTTTACCCCCTTCTTTTTTTCATTCCAAGCCGTGACCAAGATAGCCTGATGGTCTCTGGTCATGAACTCATGATCAGGCTTGAGTCCTGATGCCACTAAAGACCCACTGTGTAGAGGGGCTGATGCACGCTAAATTTGTCATGGCTAAAAGTTTTCACGTTGGTGTGGTGTGGAAATTAGGACAGAGGACGGGAGAAGTTACAGAAATTTTAAGCTGATTACTTCAAATAAAATGCAATTTTTCTCTTTTTTTTTTTTTTTTTTGTTTTGCATCCTTTTCGAAAAAATTTAATACTCTCCATATCTTATACTCTACATAAACATCATCGAAAATAAACGAAGAAATTTGAAATTAATTCTGAGATAAGAGTTGAAGTGAAAGAACACCCTAACCCTCCCAAGAAAATTTCTTGCCACGCCCTAGGCCATCGGTGATTGAAGTGGTTCAAATGAGGAAAGTTCAGTGTTAGCCACCGGTAAATGACGTGTCGTTTAACATGTTAATTATGGAACTAATACATATTTACTAATTTATCTAAATAATGTACATTTACATTTAATAAAAAATAAAAATTTCGTATTTAAAAACAAAAAAAACTTGACACATTTGTATAATTAATAAAACTCTAGCATTTAGAAAACTCAGAAATTCGAATTTGCTAATATAATTACTAAAGCTTAGGAAGATAAATGTTTTAATGTACCGGAACATTTTTCAAAAATGCCTGCTTTCACTAACAGTGAACTTTAATTTCAAAAATATGCTTTTTTTTATAACAGTGATAAGTTTCTCTTATAATTCGTACAGGATACACTCAAACAAAACATAGACAAAAATTTAACAATATTTTATCAATCGATTTAGAATAATAGAGGTTTTATACATAAACAGGAATTCAAGAAAGAGAGAGAGAGAAAGTATTGCAATAAAATCAAATTATTAAGCATTTTACGACAAGTGTGAGACTGCCATATTACATCCCAAGAGAGCCATTTTTTTTTAAATCATTCTTTTTTCTTTTCAAGCCTATTTCTGAACCAAACGATTTTTCTACTTCAAATCTTATACAAGAAGCAGACATGACGAATAATACTTGATGAGGTCCCACTGTAGTAATTTTTATCCGAAACATAATCACAGAAGGTTGTCATGTGCAATCAAAAAAAATTCAACCAAAACATACAAATTGTTTCATGTTTTAAGAACATTTGAATTCGCTTTTCAAAACGTTACCGTAAAAACTTCATTCTTATACAAAAACATTAAAAAATACATACGTATGTTCTTAATGGTTAAAATAATTCTTAACAAAGCTTTGCACATAATGTTTTTTTAAAAAATTATAGTTTTAACGCAATTCGACGACTTATTTCATAATTATAATAATGCTTACAACTTCCACCTGAGTTATAATTAAGATATATAATGTTTTGCAAATTACCAAAATGCTTATTTATCGACCTTACGTTTATGGAATTTTATAATAATCTTCGAAATGTTCGTTACCTGCCTTAAGGCATGGCGGAACCCGTTTGCGCAGATTCTTGGATACACGTTTCGCGATTACAAAAGAGATTTCTAATATCATTTTGATAATTACACTTCGACATATCATTTAGTGGTGTTTACCTAATAACTTCAACCCTAAAAACACGTTATCTGAAAGCATTTGTAAATTTACATCGATGCATAGCAAAAAATCAGTGGTAATGTATTACAATGTTATGTATTTATTATACAATGTATATACAATATTATGTATGTAAAAAATTAAAGAGATCACGTAGATAAAAGTTTTAAAGCAAGAATTCAAAAATAATTCTAATTCGACGAGTTACAAGGCCTAAATCATTTCAGTAAAAATATTTACAATTTATCTTACTTAAAAAAAGGCAAATTTTTTCAAATTCCAATCCCTACAAAAATGTAACTAAATAATTATTCGGTAGTTGCCTGTTGAATTAAAAAAAAATGAAAAAAAAAAAAAAAAAAAAAAAACTAATTATAATCTATTTTGTTTTTATGACATAATAAAAAATAAACAATCAAAACTTAATGCTTTAACCAACACCCAAAATTCTACTTTTCGCATATTTTTGCAACAGGTCATAATTTGATTCGCAATATTATCGCTTTAAAACGTTTGGGAGAGGCCACAAGAAAGGAACTGCGCAGTACGGATCAGGTTAGTTTACTTCCAATTTGCTGAACGAATTGAATGACGAAGATTTGGAACGTCGTCAAAAGAAAATCGAACATTTTTCATTTCCTTCCCCATTCCAGAGAATAAAACCCTGAAACTCAACACGCTTTTTTGAAGACAGAAAAATGTCTTAATGATTATATTAATGGATTCAAGGGATTACAGAACGCGCATACCGTGTTTTAAGTTTAAAAATATTCTATAAATATACATTTTTTTTCCCTACTTTATCACAAAAATGAAAACTATTCGACATACTTGGGAAAACTTGACAATACGATAAGTTTTAAAATCCAACAAAAGCATTATATATGAAAATAAATTTAATAATAATATATATAAAAGTTACTAATACTTCTAACTTTCTAACAGGCAAAAATTTTCGATGCTGAAAGATCAGCACGATGGAAACCTATTGTTATTTTAATTAAATATTAATGAATTAGGATATATATATATATATCTGATGTTATTTCTTTAAACACAGCACAACACAAAACTAAAAAAAAAGAAAAAGAAAGAAAGAAAGGGAAAAAAAAGGGATTCCAAAACAAGTTTTACAAATACCGATTAATAATTTTTTTTTAAATTGAATACATACTTTTTTGATCTGGCAACAACGATCACAATTCGCGCAAAGAATAACATTTAATAAAATGAATCGATTATATAAACGATGATTTAATCAGTAAAAACCCAAAATCTAGTAGTGCGTCCGAAATCGTTTGCTTCGAGTAAAAAAAAAAACTAAGACATGGAAGTAGTTCTTTCGTCATCGCTACGATGAAATAAAATAGAATTTTAAATAAGTTGTGAATTAATAAAAAAAATATGAATCTCATTTAAAAATGTAATCATCTACAAAAATTATTTTTAAATATACTTAATTACAGCATATTTTTTTCGTCTTCTTTTAGATGTAAGATTCCAGAATAGACGCTAAATTTTCTTCCTCAGATATATTTAAAAAAGTGACGTATGGAGATAAGAATTCGAACTTATCTCTTGAATGTCAGGAATGTACAACCGTTTTAACTTTCAAAACGAATACAAGCTATTTCAGCAAAACTTGTTTCAAATTGGTTAGTTGCGTCCGGTGGTTGTCCGGTTAGTTTTGACATGACGACGTTAATTGAAAAAGAAAAAGGAAAAATAAAAGCCGGTTCTCTTCAATTTCGCCTACACATTGAATACGTAAAGCGTTAACGGTTTTCAATTTATATGCTCACGAATTTCTTATACACGTGTAGAATGATTTCCAGAGATAAAAGTGTCTAGATAGATAACAATTTGAATTTTGAAGCTTTCAATTCCTTTTTATATACGTTTTATAATAATCTGCAAGGTCATTTGTACTCTGGAACCTTCAATCCTTAATAGGATTATTCTTTTTCTCTATGCTAAACAAATATGAAAAAATTAAAAAAAAGCCACTAGAAATTTTTAAAAATTAATTTGTAAGAAGAATATTGTTAAACAGATAAGTTATTTCCAATTACAGATAAATTAAATTAAAAATATTTGTCCATTTTTAACGTGTGGATTATTAAGGTTAATTAATTTTATCAGCTTTGTATTATTGTTCTTCTACATTAGATGGCGCTATGTGTATAAAACCTAAAATGCAGGGGGTCGGTTTTTTGTGATGGTGTGCGCGCACCGTAAAAATTTACTCTCATCATTTTTAACTTAACGCGCCAAAAGAAGTATAACTTCAAAAAAATTTAATTCACTATCTACTAATCTAATAATATGTTCTTTATAGAAATATTAGTTTCAAGATTAAACTTGAAAAGTTTATTTTCACAAGAAAAACGTGTTTTTGCGTAATAGAATGTCAAATTTAACGTTAAATAGCTTGAAAAACATGTCAGGTACAATTTCTATTTTCATACGTTTTACATCGTAATTGCAAGTTATTTACTTTTCGTCATGTAAAAGAAATGGATAAAAAATACATCCAGCTTTTTAAAAGTTTCAATACTACAAATATTTGGTTGACTTTTTTTTTCAAAGGTATACAGAAAATAAAACAATTCATGTACTTTTTTTGTTCTCAAACAGACACAACTGATAAATATAACAGCCATTTTAAAATGTTGTAAATCTGTTATTAACAAAAAATATTTATTTATGTTTTAAAAGGCAGTGAACAGTTCTCTCACACAATTCTTACTACTATCCTAATGTACAAGAACTCAAAACCCATTTATTCTAAGATGCGAATAGTAGAGTCAAACTTTTAACACTGTCAAAGGAAAATCTTCATGTAGCTTCTTGAATTAGCTGCATAATCGCACTAAAAAGATAAGTAAATAATCTTCAAAAGTAAAAATTTACAGCACAATTTGATCAAGTAAAAAAAAACTATATCTGTGTGTGCTTATGTATACATAAAGCACACACAAATATAGTTATCACTTTTTTAAAAAATCCACAAAAGAATCCTTGCGGACTCTCCGGACCGGAAGGCCTGGGTTCGATGTCCGTACCGCCAAATACCCTCCGAGTACACGCGGAGTACGTGCTCGTTAAATCAGTGGGTCCGAAAGTCTTGTGGGCTGATTCACGAGTGCAGAAAACTGGAGAAAATTTCCCTCCAATTCAGTTTCATGCCTAAATTGTGAAGGTGGAGATAGATGGTGTCGCCATCTATCGTTCCTTCGGGAATTTCTCCGAGCTAAATCGTACTGTCACCTGTATGGTGCTCAAGGCTAAAAGCCAACGATAGGCGTACTTCTAGCCCATTGCCACGATGAATTTCGTGGGCCTCGATCTGACTATGTTAGACAGGTGGCATGAGCAACAACAACAGATAAAGATAGGAAAAAAAATTTCCATGGAATTAATGTTACATTCACGAACTCAAAATGACTAGTGCATCGGAAGCTTAATAGATAGATTGATTGATTGTTAATTGACGACGCATTTTGAAGATTCATAACTATTAGAACTTGACCTCGTAATCCTGGATCCTGCTAAAATGACGAGGAAGACATCAGAGTTGGCATCACACTCTTTAAACATATCCACCACACTAATATGAGGATTTTAAGACTCAACAAATTTAAAATACACGGAAGACCTTTCGATGTATCAGTCGAACTCACTACTCGATGGAAACAAAATCCTAGCATGAATCCCTTATTGGTGAAAGAAAAACAAATTTTTTTTGCACAAATGCATGTGAATCAAAATCTATATTTTCCAAGGAGTCTATTCTGTGCGTCTGTGAAGCAGATTTTAATTCACTAAACATAAAATCCAACAGATAACTGCACTGAAACTTTACTTACGCGAAGTTTTAATAAAAGAATATATGATTTTTTTAAAAAATAATAATGCATTACAGCTGTTTAACTTTTAGCGGGTGAAACATAAAATTTAGAGAACTAATTACAAGACGAGGGCGAAAAATTTTATACTGAGAACTTCAAGCCAATATTTTTACTACGCAACAAAGCCTCACGATCTTACACAATCTTAAAGATGGGTTTACTATGGTTTCTCGACACAAGACTTGCATAGTGGAATAGTCCCAACCTCGAATCTTGTACGCATTTCCAGTCGGGGCGCTTAACAGCCTCGCGTTTCTAATTCGTGTATTGTGAACTTCGATACTTGTTGCACAGCAGAAACACGACGGCATGGTTATCCAGGTATTGACGGCTTTTATGTCTGTTTCGCGCAATATTTCGCTTTGAGGGGTGAATAGTGTTAATTATTTGTTTGTTAAGGTGCCGTTTTTGAAGCTGCATGAGAACTATTGGCAACGGGTATCGTAAAAAAATTTGAACCATAATCAAAAAGGATAACACACACCTAAGGTGCACTCCTATTCTTCAAACTTTCATATCATGAATACGTGAGGAATGTGCATCAGCAGCTCAACACAAAGGGTCTTTAATAGGAGTACATCTCAAAGAGTTTCTATTCCAGAAGACGGACTCAATTATCCCATCATAAACACTAAATTCAATTCAAAACATCAAGCATGGTGAATAAAGGTTAAGAGAAAGGCTGTTGAAAATAAGTTATGATGTCAGATTAATGTGTTTCTTGATTTACATATTTCGAGCGACTTAGTTTTGCTCTGTTTGACAGCTGAAGAGCGATGTGAAGTCTCTAAAAGCCAAGGTACAACTGACTCACTGTCATAGAATTGGCAGTAGAGTGGGTGTGACGACAGCTGCCGGGCGAATCCTTTTCGTTAAATAGTTGAATAAATACGTAGCGCGTAGAAAAAAATCTACCTTTTGAGATATTAAGTTTTAAGCCAGTTTCACACGAGGCAACTTAGTGCCAATCAACTCGTTTTCTGTCACTACTCCTTTAGTGTGAAGTAAGTAAAAAATTCCTAGCAAACGCAGGCACAAAGTTAACTGAAAAGGGAGTTTCAGACTCCTTGGTACAATAACTGCCCGAAAAAGCAATTGAAAAGTCTCCATTTTCAATACACAAATAGCCGTGTGTGAAGAGCGTAGCTTCAATAGTAACTTTTTAGTTGAGTGAACTAGCGGGGAGGATGAGTGAGTATTTATTAACGTTGCACTATAAAGTCACATGAGGGTCATTGGAGACGGACCCCGTAATTCTGAACCTTGGTCAAGTGTGACAAGGACAAAACCTGAGCTTGCAACACCTTCCAAAGGCCAATGGGAGGACTTTGAGCTTTGACCGATTTGACGTGTACCAGCTCCTCTGCACGGAGGGTCTTCAGTGGCACTACGGCTCGAACTAAGGACACGTCGGCCACGAATCGTGACCATAACCATTAGGGCACTAGCAGAGGCGTAATGAAGAATATTGCCCCCCCCCCCTGCAAAGTGAGGTTTTAGGGCCCGAAGCCCAAATACGTACTTGGCGTCAGTCAGGCTTTGGGCCCCCTATAATCCCTGGGTCTCCCCGCAATGCGGGGGTGTACGTTACGTCAATGGGCACTGGGGCGACTAACTAGTGTGGGAAGAGAACGTGATTTTCGAGAGGTTGAAGGAGTGCCAGTTGACCGCGTGTGAAAAGATCCAGGTGATTTCTTTTCAAAACTAGTTCCCTACTGTGCTATTTTGTGTTTGGCCTGTTGACGTGTGAAAGGGCCTTTAAACTTACAACTTTTCAGCAGCTTCGGCAACAAAATACCTACGCAGAACTTCCACTTAAATTACTCAGCTTTCCTATGGATGCAGGATTCACACATTGTTCATTAAAAATGTCATTAAATCAATGTACATAGTGAAAGTATTATAAAGATGATGAAGGTTATCGACTTACGTAAGGTTGTAAATTGATATCTTCATTATAAGAGTAAGTTTGTTAAACCATGGAAATAAGAAACAATTATGATAAACGCGAACCCTGGTTTTGTTTTATCAGTAGATCTCTCTTTCGCTAAGAAGACACCCTTATTAGCGAGACAGGATCATGTGCTCCCTTTGTTTCGAGTGAGCTCGCGCAGACATCTATCTGTCAAGAAGTTTGTCTATCTTTCGACTTGCAACATCAATTGCGATGAATGAGAGACACTGACGAAACGCCGAACATTTCCTAAAATAGCCACAATTGTATTTCTGAAGGAAAATTCCTATTTTATAATTGGAGAGTTCATATCTGCTCATAAATGTAGGCGTTATTTGAGTCTTAAAAAAGAGGTGTGTGGGGGGGGGGGGACAGTCTTAACGCCTGACGGCGGCCCAAGTCCCCCACGGTACAAATTATACAACTGTTCATACTCATTGCTTAAGGTATCCAACTACGTTCGGAATCGTGATTTTGCAAAAACGTATAAATGGACAATATTTATGATATTTAGTGTCACTTAGATTAGAAAACATATATAAAATTGTTTTAAGAATATTATTACAAAAAAAAAATTATTTGTACAAAGTTTTGACAAAAAATGAACATATAATTACCAATTTTCAAAACATTCTCCCTTTATGAAAAATGCTTCTATTATAATAATATTTTGCCTGTGTATAGCCCAGACATCTGAACAGAGGCTGAACTAGAATTTTTGAAATATATAACTTAGAAGTTGATTTATTCATATTTTACTACAACAGAGGAGAGACATTTTAAGAAAAAATATCGATAATTATTTCAATTGGTGGAAACTCTGAAAATAATGTGAATTTTTCAAAACTCCTAGTTCAGACTCTCTGGAGAAGCCGTTACTTTATATAAGCAAAATATTATTATCGAATCATTTTTTACAAAAGGAGAACGTTTTGAAAAAAGGTTATTCTAAGTTAATTTTTACCAAAATATTGTATTTAAATAATTTTTTTTGTCATTATGTTCTTGAAACAATTTTATACATGTATTCTATTCTAAGTGACACTAAATATCATGAAAATTATCCATGTATGCACTTTTTTAAAATCACGGTTCCGAACGTAGTCGGATACCTTAAATTGTAAAATTGTTATTTGCATGTATTATGTAGTTCTATTCATTTGTTCATTTATTCGCAAAATTCGTTCTCGGCGCTCCTCTTCACTTAAATTCATCACTGACGCTGCATCTTCCAACAATTCATTGATTAAGTCCTCAGATTTTGATAAACATGTAACCATTGTAGCTTCCTGGACAGCTTAGTATTTAGTTCCCTTGAATGATAGTAAGTCTTTGTACGGGACAACACCTTTCTCCTCACGCAATGATTTCAATCCAGGCAATCATTGCGATATTTTTCTGCGAGAGCCGGCAATAATGCACTACCGCAATCGATTGCAATTGTATGAATCGAAGCACATGGTGGCTGCCTATTCAGCGAGTTCCACGTGCGAAATTGGAGTTGACAATTTAGCGAGTTACCTTGAACATTGACATTGTAGCGATAGTACGTAATAAATTTATTCCAACATCACGAAAAACTTTTTTATAGAGAGAGAGAGAAAGAAAACATGATTCATGGAGGGGAAAAAAGTGAAAGAAAAATGGCTTGTGGAAATTTTTGTCAAGGAAAAAGGAGAATACTTCAGTTAGCAGTAAATGATTAAAAATGACCAATAAACACGAAATTCACAGAATTTTATACCCAAAATGCCGGCAGAGGGATCTATCTCACAAACATTTTGCAGAACGAAATTGTTGATATCCTTAGTGACGTTTTTATAATATAAGCAACACTGATTGGCGTTAAATTGTTTTATTGGCGAAAGAAAGCATTCGGCAGATTTGCGCCAAATACTTGTTAATTTACCTATAATTAAGTGTTGTAAATAACTGCTACTAATGTATGTTTGTATAATCTAAACGTAAAACAAAAGGAAGGGGAAAGATAAATATTGATTGATAACGAGGAAAATCGAAAATATAAAAAGATCTCTAATACATCCCAGGGGGGCTCATTGCCTGTCTTTACCAAGGACAACACGGCAGAAATAGATCACCGGAATTGGAAATTTTGTACCTAACATAAAATGTAACAGAAAAATGTGAGATAAAACACATCTGTCTCAACATTGACCCAGAAATATTTTTAACTGATTACATTTAGTTCCAATTCATTAAATATTGATATAATATATCAGTGCGTTCATTAACGAAAAACACATTTCATAAAAACTACAAAATACGAAAAAACTCACAAAAATAACGAAGAGAAATAATCTCTTTTTGCTTTTATGAGACTTGAATGGGTATTAAGAAAGATGTAGGTGAAAATACACATGACTCTAAACCAGGAGTACTCAACCTTTTTTCCCGCCGGGCCGCACACATATGGCAGATATTTCCCGCGGGCCGCAACATGAGGGTTAATGGAAAAAACATTGTAAGACCAAGGCAATATTGGACACTTAAAATATGAAAAATTGATCAAAACATTAAAACTCATTTTTGATTTTTAATACTTAATTAATCTCTGTCAAAAACACGCATAAACACTTTTTTTCGGTTTTATACATTTTTTACTGAGTTATGGGGTAGTTTCGGTTCCCTTTTATCCATGACCAAACTCCTAGTTTACATTTTACTGTCATACAAACAAAGCTGCCAAGCCATTTGATAATTTGATTTTTTTCTTCATTTGACAGAGTCTTTCTTATTTTAATTTCAAATATTAATACAGAATGGCAGCAAATTGGAGTTTTGACTGAATTCCGGACTGAAAAATCAGTATTATTTGTTTATAATTAAAACTCAGTTTTACCCATAAAATAGTCACTACACCAATTCAGTTTACTGCATCACTGTTGTTTGTTATTACTAACCGTTTCAGTTGCAAATAGAAGGAAAAAAAATTGCAATTTGTACTGGACAACATCGACAATAAAACTGGTAGATCTGATTGCTTGATTGACATAATTTCCAGCAACATTTTTGATTTAAATTGTTCTTAAATAATGGATTTTTTTAGAGCAATGGGCCATGAGTGGACCACTCAGAAAAGCCTGGTGGGCCACATGTGGCCCACGGGCTGCAGGTTGAGTATTGTTGCTCTAAACATTTGAAATTAAAAATGTTATACGCAAGTTTGAAAGTGTTTGTAATAATGTCTGTGAGTTTAGTAGCATCATTCATTCAACGCAAAATGAAACAGATTTCGTAACACAGAAATTTGTATTACTTCTTCCAATCAAATTTTATTACTCTCAACATTTCCATTTCGTAGCTTCACATTAATTTGCTCATATCTTGTTAAAACTCACATTCCTAACCAATTGCAAACTGGTGAGAAAAATTAAACCCTGTATTAATTAACTATATTCCCTGTGATTTAATGATTATTCAAATCCGCATACCTCAGAAGTCAACAGACCGAAATTCCGGGAATACATTCAAGAGGGCAAACACAATTACAAATGACATATTTTAAATACCAGCTACCTAACTGAAGCAGTCAACGCTATAACTGTGAGTTAAGTGACTACCACGGTGCGACAGCTAGAAGAACATGGGTAGATTTCAACAGTCCTAATAACAGAGAAGAGCACAGAACGCCCGCTGAGTCAACTAAAGCCGCCCCATGTACTAATACCATTTCCTTCAGCTCGTTAGAAAATATTCCACCAGCTGCATGACGTCGAGTTCAACGAACAAGACATTAAAAATACAAAAACAGCAAGAAAGAGGGAATATTTTTACCGAAACTCAAGTAAAATCGATGAACTGGCGTGCTTTAGTTGAAGGTCAAGAAGATTGATTCGAGGCATGATTTCATGATGGGGTAATGTTCCGACAAGGTTACGGTGTCCGCTTTTTTTTTTATTTGATAATTTTTGGAGTTATTCTGAGATGAAGAATTGAAAGTGTTCTAAATTTTAGCTTGTAGAATCATTTAAGTATGAGCAAAATCAAAAGAAACATCGAAGTAATATTTTTTTTTTAAATGATGAGTAGGAATAAAATGTCAAAGGTATTTTGTTCTCAGAAACACTCTTCCAGACAATTTTCAGAAAAGATTCGATGTAAGTTTCATTTCAAAAGCGAACACACAATCTTTCACGCCAGTTCTTTAAAGTAAAGTTCTCGATCTAATCTTAAAATGTTTTGGCCGTTTAACAATTGTTTTGACAACAAACTCCAAAATGTCTCCGATTTATAATACGTTAAATGTATTATTTTTTAAAAAACACGCACACATATAAACTGACCGCTGCCCACCCACTTCGCAGGGTATTTAATGATGCTGTATGATTATATTGTTCTTGAGTTATATTTACACAAGTCACATTATTAAACTTTCGATTGCACTCAAAAATACCCTTATAGCCCTTGCCCCTTGATTTAAAAACAACAGAACTTGAGTTTCTATAAAACGGGAAGTATCTTTACCTTTTATGCCATCACCCCTTTGGAGACAATATCCGCAAAAACCGTTCTTAGCTAATTTCTTTTCAACAAAAGAAACATGCCTTCCAAATTTAAAGTCTGCATGTTTAATAGTTCTGAAACAAGAATTTTTGTCTTATAACACCCCCGTAACTCTTTTAGGAGTCGTTTCACGCAAAACCTGTTCTTAGTGGATCTCTACTCAACAAAAGATACTTGCCAAATTTCCAAGTGTGTATGTCTAATACTTCCGGAAACCTCGTCACACGTGAGTCGGTTTTCTCCTATATATAAAGACACACACATTTGTATAGGTTAAAAAATTAGTTGACGATAATTGAATCAAATATTTTAGTTAGAACAATAAGTGAATCCGGATAAAAATCGCAATAAAAAAATTGTTCATATTTACCATTCTTTACAAAAAATGTATTTATAAAAGAGAATTATACTGAACTTAGTGGCGCAACAGCCCCTGTGGACCAAGGCCAACTGTGCCCATCTCAATTTACGTGACCTTAGGCGCTAGGGTACATATGCAGACGTTTCGGTCAAGTGGTCAGTAACGCGAAACCCAAAGTACAGTTGCCAAACAAGCTTGGTACTCATTTATCAACCCACTGAAGGGATGAAAGGCTGAGCCGACCTTGCCTAGCACGGGATTTGAACCCCGAACCTGTAGCATGGAAGAGCGATACACTACCACTCAGCCACTATGCTTCAAAGACAATTTAACTAGTAAGAAAAGATGAAAGTTTTTCAGTTTCATACGTCAAACCGATCGATTTTAAAGATATCTGTAAAAATACACATACAATCGCATTTATTTTATCAGAAAATAAAGAAGTTGAAGAGAATTTTGATTTACTTCTCTACCGCCCTCATTTTTTTCTCTTTTAAATATTTCACAAAAAAAATAGAATAAAACAGCTCATCATCACAAACTTATGCTTCACGGATATTTTAAAGCGTTATCACGCTGTACCAAACAATTCATTGAAATTTCAACACTTTTAAGTGGAACCTGTTGAAAGATCAACAAGAAAAATCAAGTGATTTGCATCACGCAATCCTTTAAATCATTTTGTTTCATCAAAGTTGTTATCACTCGAGAGAGCGAGAGAAAAAAAAATGGCAACTGGTCAAGTAGAAACATCTCGAACTTGTTATTCGAAATTAAAATTGTAAAAAAAAAAAATAAAAAAAAAAAACTCAAATTTCTGAAGACAAGAGCAACGGTACCGAAAGTCACCCGGGGTCTAGAATGACTTGATTTCTCAAACCACGAAAGACGAAAATCCAGTTTTATGCGCTGTTTATCAATGAATATCTTGAAACAGATAATAAATCCTTTAAATATTGACAGAGGAAGGTAAACCAAAGAGCGTTTTACGACGGAAGCTCTTGATGGTCGCCTATCTCTTCAAGAGCACTCAATATCACGTGTTTACCACACAAGAGAGAGAGAGAGAAAAAAAGAAATCAAAAATACACAAATTCAATGACGACGTCGTAAGCTGAGGAGGAAATTGATAAGTTTTTTGAGTCGAAGTATAACCATTCAAAACTTTTGTCTTCAGCATATATGAGATGCACAAAACTTGCTTCGTTATAACTACTTTGAATTAGTTGAGAAAATTCGGAATTTTAAATATGTTCTGTTCTTATTTATTGTTTTTCATTCTTATCAATCTTAAAAGGGTTATA
This sequence comes from Trichonephila inaurata madagascariensis, assembly GCA_019973955.1. Classification (NCBI taxonomy): domain Eukaryota; kingdom Metazoa; phylum Arthropoda; class Arachnida; order Araneae; family Nephilidae; genus Trichonephila; species Trichonephila inaurata. The sequence continues at coordinate 407,445 of BMAV01015077.1, forward strand.
TAATGATTGAATGTACAAAAATGGAAACACTTAGCGACCAGAAAAACAACCATAGACTGTCATAAGAATGATATGAATTCTTAAGGATTTATTTAAGCAAGGCACTTTTAAAACAACATATTTATATATATCTTGATAATTTTAAGCTCAAACTCAGTGGCATAACAGCCCATGAGGGCAAGGGCCTACTGTGCCCATCCCAGTATAGGTGACCATTGGGCGCTGAGGTGCATGAGCAGATGTCCCGATCAGGTGGTCATTCTGAAGCGGGACCCCCAGTGTTTAAGTCCCCAAGCAAGCTTGGCACTCATTTATTGACCCACTGCAGGAGGGATGAAAGGCTGAGTTGACCTTGCCCAACCCGAGAACAGAACCGAGAACCTGTGGTGTGGAAGCGCGAAACACTACCACTCGGCCTTAATAAATTTAGCACATGAAGAAAGAAAAAAAAAATACATGAAGATTAGTCGGCAAAACATAAAGAACAACCAAACGAACGATACATTCGTATATTAGAAGAACAACCAAACGATATCTGTTACCAATGTTCAAAATATAATATAAAACTATATCTATGTTGCCATTATTTAAAATATAATATATACCAATAAAGTAAATTGTCAATAATCCTATAAAGTTAATATGATGCTACATTATTTTCTACATAATTAAGGAAATATATATAAAATCCTTTTCAAAGTGTAGATATTACCAACTCTATAACACAAATTCAATATTTGGCATTTGAAAAGCGTCTTAAATTCCTTTCAATTAAAAATAAATAAAAAAACATCTGCCACGTTCTTTAAAGAAAATATCAGAGAAACAAATTTTTGCAGTAGCGTGACTTTGCGGACCCCCAAGATTTTGAACACTCCTCCTCGACATAATATTCTTCATCAAAATACATGTCCTAGTAGAGTTTTTTCATTGGGGGCAACTTATTGATCTAGTTTATCATGACACATCTTTCACTTTTTCCATGAGGCCTTTCAGAGTCCGTGAAAAAGGGAAAGCTTAATGTTACACCAGAGACTCCACGCATCCCCTAGAAAATCGCTGGGGACCCCGGGGGTCCGCAGACCATAGTTTCAGATCCACCGATGAAAGAATTCTTGGCATTCTTAGTAATGCTTTTTATTTTCACGTAAATTCCAAAATGCAATTTTTAATTAGAATATTTCGAAATCTAAATAGATTTAACATTCGAAATTTAAACAAAATATTAATCCATCAACTAATTATCAAACAGCATTTAATTTAATGCATTTCACACTTTCGAATTCAAGAAATATGAATATTTATGAAAATAAGTGCAGTTTAGAGCCGAGAGCAACTGCTAACGATGTTTATGTGATCATGTGAAATAACTTTACGTGACCTTTGAAATACGCAGAAGTATTTGCTTCAGTAAAAACATTACAACTCATTGCCCAGGAGTTAATTGCACTGAAGTTCATAACAATTAACTCCTTAATTGCTTGTTTAATTAGTTGCATCTCTTAAGATTATATATAAAAAAATAAAGAACAATGACGTGTGTTTTTTAACTAAACACTATGGGAAAAAAGCATATCAAATAGAAACTATGCATTATGGTCTCTTACCAAGTCGGAAGGGGGAATGCTACATAGTTAATGTGTACATTTAAATTCACAAAAATATTTTTGACGCTCAAACTCTATGCATTCAAATTTTTAGAACACTATTTTTTTTTCTTTCATTCTAATAACAAAAAGAATATTACACTAATCTCGATACTTATCAAATAAAAAACAATGAGTATTAAAGTACCAAAAAAAAATCTTCCAAATAAAAAAAATTAACATAACAAAATCACGCATTTAATACATTAAAGTTTATTGTATTTGTTTATAATCTTTATCTAATTGATTCCATTTTCTGCAACTGAATAAGAAAATTAAATCAAAAATGGTTTATTCAACTTTTTAACTATTAACTATTCCGTAAAAAAATTTTTTTTAATTCATTCAAAATAAGTAAATAAAAAAAGACAATACAAAACAATCTTCACAAAAAAAAACACCTTTATAACTGAAGAAATTAGGTCTTAAAAAAAAAGAATCATCACAATATGGAATGCAAAAAATTGTGTAAATTAATTTATTAGTATCTTTCACCACGGTTAGCACATTCAATTCTTGCAAAAGTCCACGCTCTCAACACAATTCTATATTATGAATATAAATTTTAATAAATAATGTGTTATCACTATAAATTACTTACGAGCCACAAAGATTATTACAAACACGAAGCAGTATAAAGTATTTAGAATTTCCATATGAAAGAAATCTGAAATTACTTCGAGTCATAAAATTCCTCATATTGCCTTACAAAACCATTTCAAAACACACAGCTTGTAAAAATGTACGTACGACAAGAACAAGTGTTTATAAATAAACAAATTACTTCGTAACAAAGCGGAAGAATCAAATTCGTGATATCTGTCATCATTACAGCTATTTCATGGATTAGAACGGCAAGCGAAAGCAATTAGAACAATTCATAACATACAGCATTTAAAACCCATTTTCTTTTGTTGCGAAAGCCACATGGAAGTCGCGTGTCATGTGTGCAGCCAAAATACAAAGATGGAATTCTAGATATTACGCCACCGACAATCGCAAGAGTTGAGTTAACAGATCCGTTAAGCAGACACGAGAAAAAAAAATAAAAAATAAAAACTGCGTAAATGAGTAACATTTAAAAACAATACGCCACTATATGACATTGAACAAGGTACACGAGTCTGTTTTAAAATAAAAAAAAGTAGAAGAAAAAGACGCTGTAGCACGCACCAACTCCAAACGACAATTTCCAACTTCCTTCCAGACAAGCTGACAATAGCATTCCATGAATTACGACAACGCGCGACCAAGAGTTTCTTTTTTGGATTATTATTAATGGAGTTCTTGCGGATATATAGTTGAAAAGTTCGAACATAAACATCCAGTCCGTGGAGAAAAAATATAATAAAAATAAATAAATAAATAAAAACTGTAACCGAAACAGGATAACAGAATAATATCTACATATATCAACCGTTCTATCTATCTCAAAAGCGAACTTTTTTACCAGTTATGATTCAGAAATTAGCGTAACACACATTCCGACACGTCGGATAGAAGACTAGAATAACGAGATGAGTCGATGAGTTTGTGACAAAAACAACATTAATAAAAAAAGAAATGAAATGATGCAACATGATGCAACGAACATAAATTCTTCAGTGAGGTAATACGAAAAATATACATCCATTTTTAAAGAGACATGTCCAAAACGAATTATTCAATAGCCACGACTAATGCAAATCCGTTAACACTAAGGGTTTTTTTAAATAAATAAGTTCTTGTTAATTTACATTTCGTAAAACATTTAAAATAAAAAACACGAAAGGCGGATTATTAAACAATTCGTTTACTAAATGCAAGTTATTAGTTATGTGTTTGCATTAAATACATCGATATTTTCAAAAATAACTAATATTCATTATTTTATTTTTTTAAAAAAATGTTCAAATTTTAAAACGATTAGCATTAAAAAAAACTTTTCTACAGATTAAAACTAAAAGTAACATAGAAATAGAACTCTGCTTTCAAATACTTTCCTGAGTTTTTATAATTAACAAAAGCACTCCTTGCATAATGAGATCTTAAAATATAAAAATCATTTTTTTTCATTTACATTACTCATTAGCTACTAATAAGTATTCATTAATTTCATAAATGGTTGACTTTATTTCAAGTAAATTGTTTCCATTTAAAAAACAACGATACATCTAATAAGTCAGCAAGTTAATGGTACTAATTCAGTATAAGTAGAAATACGACAAGTTTTTTGACCTTAATGCCACCAAGCTTCCGCTACTTTCTTCATAACAATGTTAAAGTGAAGGTAAATTGTATGGTTGATATGATTAAATCAAATATGGGTTGCTGATAGTACTGGTAAAGAATTTAACATACATCCATTGTTTCAACAGTTTTTCGTGACATGTGCAGAATTTATTCTTAGGAATATATTTCAAATTAAATTAAAATTATAAACAAGTAATATAAAAAAAAAATCTAATCAATTTCTACTTAGGTCAACAAAGAAAAATTTTATTTTAGTTACTTTTTTTATTAAATAATTAAAATTAATTTAAATATGAATATACATATGACACAGAATCACAATATTAAGTGGCAAAATAGAAAGCGGTTTTCCTTGCAATTTTCCATTTTCCTTTCTATGTAGGGTGTTGAACTATTATTTTAGTTTGTTACGATTTATTCATTAATTAAATTAATTATTTTAATAAAATAGTATAGTAAAAAAAAAGACACATTCTCAGAAATTAGGCGATCCCAGGTTGGATTCGAACCCACGACCTTAGGATTAGAAGTACAACGCGCTATCCATTGCACTACAGGGACACAACAAGCGGTTTTCTTTTTCATATATGGTGTTGGACAATATTTTTTGTTTGTTACTATTTATTCATTAATTAAATCTAATTAATGAATTAATATTTGGGAAAACAGTATTAACATCAAGTGTCATCCACTACAAGTTTTAAAAAAATGTATTTGAACTTGAGCAGATGAATAAAAAGTATTTTATTAACGATTGAAAATTTGAACAAGATATACATATAAATAAATATATAGAGAGTGAGTGTGAACTAATAGTAGGAATTTTGTGAAAAAGAAACTGATTTAAGGGTTTTCGATACATAAATGTCCAATTGCAAGGGTAGGCAATTTGCGGTCAGCCAAGACCCCAAGTCAAAACCAAATACAGAGAAAATATCTTCTGTATTTAAGTCTACATATATTTATGAGTAAAGTTTTTCTAGTATGAAGATCAACAAGAGTAAATATAGATGCAAGTTGGTTGACATTAACTTGCAGGCTGTGATGAGAATTTAAACAAGCAATCTCAATCCTAATTTTTTTTAAAAACAATTGTAAAAAAGTGTAATAGGGCGCATTTGTCTCATTAAACTGAAAATAAAATGTGCTTGCAGCTATAGGTGATATAAACAGCGCAATGAATAAAATAAATGAAGCTGCCACTATTTTATTTAAGGTATCCGACTACGTTCGGAACCGTGATTTTAAAAAAGAGCATAAATAGATAATTTTCATGATATTTAGTGTCACTTAGATTAGTATACATGTATAGAATTGTTTTAAGGACACACATTTTGACAAAAAAAAAAAAAAAAAATTATTTAAATACAATACTTCGGCAAAAAATTAACTTAGGGTTTCAAAATGTTCTTTCTCCTTTTGTGAAAAATGCTTCTATTATAATAATATTCTGCCTGTATATAGCTCAGACCTCTGTTCAAAAGCTCAATCATGATTTTTAAAAAATTCACATTATTTTCAGAGTTACAACCCATTGAAATATAATTATCGGCGTTTTTTTCTTAAAATTTCTCCCCTCTGTTGTCGTAAAACATGGATAAACCCATTTCTAAGTTATATATTTCAAAAATTCTAATTGAGCCTCTGTACAGAGGTCTGAGGTATATACCGGCAAATTATTATAATAGAAGCATTTTTCACACAAGAATATTTTGAAAATGGGTCATTCTATGTTCATTTTTTGTCAATATTGTACTTAAATACTTTTTTTTTTATTGTAATACTATTCTTAAAACACTTTTATATACATTTTCTAATCTAAGTGACACTAAATATAATAAATATTATCCATTTATACGCTTTTGCAAAATCACGGTTCCGAACGTAGTCGGATACCTTAACTTACATTCATTGATTTTTGTGGTACAATTGGTATTTTTTCTGAGGTGCAAGTGAATGCAATCCTCTTAAAAAGCTGTGGCCCTACGGTGTCCTCCGCTTCCTCAATGTGATCCTAGAGCCAAAATAATCGCCTACACCAGTCCTCATGGAAGAATATTTGAAATGGATCATACAGTTAGAACAACACAATTAAGAGAAGATAATTTTGACAGACAAAAAATTGCAACTATAACTATAAATAACTCGTAATATAAAAAAGCAAGCCACCATGCTCGGAACAAATGAAATACTGAAAAACATTATTAGAAAATGCTATTTAAAAACATAATTCCCTCTCCAAACCATTATGTCGTCATATCCCTGTAATAAAATATTTGATTTCAAAGAAAAGTACGCTGGACTTCAAAGAAACCATATTTCATGGCAGAACTATAATAGCACAAAACTGTCAACTATTTCATCCTTCTGATGGCAACGTAATTAGAGCTGTCACCAATGTTTCATTCAGGATAGCTTTAGCACCCCCCCCCCCCCCTTCTTTTTTCTTTGATGGTGGAGTGTCATTTGTAAGTAAAAATGCTTTCTCATCCACTTTTTTCAATCAGCGTTGAGATTGCTAGAGAATTGCATGGTTTATGGTTATCCTCTCACAGATAGTGGGAAAGTTTTCACAAACTTTTTTGTAAGAAGGGTGGGAAGTGGATGCTTCAGAATTCTCCATTAATCCACTAGAGGTCATGACTCACTTATAATGACAGAAAGCGTGACGTCACACGACGGAAGAGTTGAGAGTTACGAGACTGATGAGTAGCTACAGACAAATTACGGAGAGTGGATGTGATAGATCGCTAATTATATAGCAATTTGAGAAGTAATTTATATTATAATTGTTACTTTTAATTATTTCATGAGAAAACTATTATGAAACTAATTTTATTCTATTATATAATTATTTTCCGAGAAAAATTTCCAAACCTGAGTGAAGAATCCTAGCACAGAACGTGAGGAAATCTCAGTCATTGTTCATTTAGCTGGTTTTCTCCTTCAAATATGCCAAAATAGAAGCCAATTGAAGACTTGGCATATTTCTCCCTCAAATGTATCAAAATGGAAACCAATTAAAGATACATACCGCATATATTCGAATTTAAGCCGCCATCGATTCTCAGCCGCACACCAAATTCTCAGCAAGATTTTGTAAAAATGAAAAATAGTGTAAAATGGTTCGCGTCGAGAGATCCAATTTTACGAAATTAAAATAAATTTAAAATGAGAACTAATAAGAAATAAATAATAAGTTATTTTATCAGTATTATATAAATTTTTAACTATTTACATGAACCTGTAATTGCTCTAAGTACCCCATTCAACAATTTGTTTCCCTTCGATTCTAAGCCGCACCCGATTTTCAGTAGCATTAACATTGGCGGGGAAAAAGTGCGGTTTAGATTCGAATTAATAAGGTATTTCAAAAGATTGTTTGGAAAAGTCATTTAATTAGACATTATTCTTGACATTTCTTGGATTTCTGTCTACATATATATATATACAAAGAAAAAAAAATGGATAATTTAAAAACTATTTAATTTTTTTCAAGTAAATTTTATTTAAACTTATCCACCGCTTTACGACAAAGTTCGTTTTAAAAGTAAAGCTTTTATTAGCAAGAATAACGTTGTGGTAAAACGTTATCAATTTGTATTATACCAGTTCGTATCAACAGTATGCTTTCATGTTAAAAAAAATCCTTCGTGTTTATATATTCATTTTCATACGTCCTTCATGGGTAATTCGTACCTTTTAGTGATGCAAAACATGATGTATCACAATTAAATGCAAATTATTTTAATGCAATCCGTTTGTGGTTTCAAATCTCAACCTGATTTTTTTT
>BMAV01015077.1:420115-431840 GCA_019973955.1 Trichonephila inaurata madagascariensis
AAAAAAAAATTCCACAAATGCAACAGCCATTAACAGGTTTAAAATGATGCATTCAAAATGGCGAAATGTTCTCTATCGAATTTCCGAACAATTCCTTGTAAGAAATAAAAAAATCTGAAGATGTTTAGAACTGATGCCAGACTTCCGCAAGTAAAAAATAAACCGAAGTTGTAAGAGTCGTTTAAATTCCAATTGGATAATAAATGGTTTGGGAAAAGAAAAAGGAAAATAGACCGCATTTCAGTTTCTACAGAAATGTATTGTTAACATGAAAATAAATGGAAAATACGTAAGAGTAAAAAAAAAAAAAAAAATTAAAAAAAAAAAAGAAATATTTGAAGAAATAAGGAGTTAACTATTGTCGATAGCATAACTACTTTTTATATTCTTTCTTCAAAATATGTGCTTTTTAAACATATTGTACCTTTTCATATGCAAGTTGAATTTTCCAGTCCAACGAGCTGCAAAGCTTTTTTCGAGGTGAAAATGATTTATTCAGATTCCATTTTTCAAAGTAGGGGGGAGGGGGTGTTAAACAGCCTTTTTTGACCAAACCATATACTTTCAATGGAAAAGAAAAACGACAATTGAATATACATGGAAAAAAGAATTTTTACCACGTAAAATACAATATTTACAGTACAAAATAAGCTGAAAATAATTCCCTTTGAACCGGAACTTGATAAGTATAAAAAAAAGCAATATATATTATTGATTTTTTATTAGCATCAAGAAAAATACAGATAACACCACCTTCAGCATAACTTGCTTTCTAATTACTAAACGTGTAATGGCTTTCTGTTTTAAAAGTCAAATAGTTTGAATACGTTTTCACAAAGAAAAAAATCACTTCAATCCACAAATAAAATAGAAAAAGAGGAAAAAGGTTAAGAGTTAAATTTCTAGATTATTCAGACTTCCAAAGAAGAAATTTATGTCGCAATGAAAAAGCACATCAAAGCCTTCCGTTGATATCTAGAATTAATATCTCATTTAAATTCAGTTTTACAAAAAATGAAATCAGAAAATTTTGAAAATAATACCCTGGTAAAAGTCATACCGCTGGCCTAATAAAAATATTTACAACGCATTTCACAATGATATCCTAAAATAGACATCTCTTTAAACAATAGAATCAACAGGATATTTGAGAAAGATTGAGCTGTATTCAAAACAATAGAAATATTTCTTTTTTTAAACTTTCAAATGTTCGAACTCAACCATAATCGATCTGAAATAGTTCTTAAGAATTTCAACCGGTTTTTACCACAAAATTCGAGCTACGCGCAATGAGAAAAATTCAGCGCAGGAAAAATTGAGATGGGTTTAAGATTTGTTCAAATAAAAATAAATACAAGCATAGCCTCTGTGGGAATCGAAGACATCTTAGTTTCGACAACAATACATTCGTCTAGACAAGACACAAAAATTGTCCTTACTCAATTGTTTCTTCAGATAAATGGATAATGAATATTGATTAACATTTAAAACATTCAATTAATATTTTTAAAATGTGAATGATGAATGAAAATTATGGACATTGACACACACAGCTATCAGTCAAACTTCGCGATTTAATTTTTTACACAATAATGTTCTAAAATTAAAGGTAAAAGTTCAAAAGAATACCTTCAAATCACGTTCATAGGTCACCAAATACTTAAATATTCCGCTGAAAATGGTATAAATAAATAGAGAAGAAACGATATAACAGAACACCAACTTTATATTACATACATAAACTAATTCTTTTATTCCACTCGCTGTAAATAAGCCAAACGATATATTTCAAAGAGAACTACTGAATATTTAATTACATCGCGAATAAACATCGGCAGACGATAAATAAAAAAATTAAATCCCGAGGCTTGATCAATAGCGCTGTATCGGCGTTCGCTACATAAACCATATGAAATATTAGCGAAATAACATCAAATAAAAACACGCGTTTTTCCTAAAATGAAATATATAACGTAATGAAACATTTTTTAATGAGGAAAACAGAAGCTTACAAATTCTATTTCCTCTCCTGAGTTTTACGAAATTCTTTCCTAAGGCTAAATTGACGTCTCTTCTATCTATTGTCTGCTTCTCAATTGCAAGAGTATTATTCGACGATGACATGACCATTAAATAATCTCATTGTGTCATTCATAAATATTATGCAACTAAATGTCATCAGAATGAATAATGATTTGAATCCCATCAGCTTTAACAACCTGTTCATTTAAGTACAATTAATAATCACACTAATGATACACTAAAAAGCGTTACTATACAATCTGTTAGAAAATTATATAAGGCCACTCAAAATTCTTTATCATTTCTCAATAAAAGAAACATTAACGCGATTGTAGACCCACGAGTACTGAAACATCAAATGAAGAATCACATCAGAAATGGACAACGCGGGTCATATTCTGGAACGGCACATAGAAAAAAATTCGAACGAGAAAAAAATTTAACTTAGAAGGTCCAGAGGACAATAACTGAATGACGTCTGGTAGCTATTATGTTTATTAACGTCCTTTTTAAAGGTACTCTAGGGTTATTAGTGATGGACCTCGTAATTTTGAACCTCGGTCAAGTGATGAAAACAATAACAGAGCTGGCACCCCACTACCCACACTTTCCCACAAACGACGACGTAAGGAATTTGAGCCTTGACAGATTTAACGTACAACAGTCTTCAGTGGCGTAACGTACACCACCCACATCGCGGGAGGGGGGAAGGATTCCAGGGAGCCCAAAGCCTGACTAACGGCAAGTACGTACCCTTTGTAAGATCCAGCTTGAGGTTCAAAACCTGACTTTGCAGGGGGGGGGGGGGGCTAAGATTCTTCGTTACGCCACTGACATCCTTCCTACATGACAGGTCTTCAAGGGCAGGAGGACTAAGTACTAGTGGTGAAGACTTGTGAGATCTACAGAAAGTAAATGTAAGATGGTTTCGTTACGGCGTGGGACATTTCCTGAAATGCAAGAAAATGCTATCTAAAGAAAGTCGATTCCAAAATGAACTAGGAACTTAATACGGAAGCCTGATTCCCTTTGGGATACATTTAGAAGAGCTGAAATGGAAATTTTCATACGATAACTCTTCTATCATTTGGTTTAAAAGAGAAAAAACTTATGTTAAATCTTGTCTGTGAACCGCAGCTATGACCGAAGCCCCGTAGAAAACATGTGGTGTTATTCGTCTCGCCAAGTATGCGCGGAAATAAATAACAGTCAATATATACAAAAATAACACTTAATACTTTTTTAAAACTAAAAGTACGACCACTTCTCACTGATTTAAGAAATTCATACTCTTAATAAAAACTTTCATTTAGAGTATATTATCATTTAAATATATATAATTTTAAGGATTAAGAAACTGTGTAGCATAAAGTTAAATACAGATATTTACTAGCTGTCTAACAGATATCATGAAAATAAATTGTAAACATTAGTTTCATCAGTTCATCAACAAGCAAATAAGGCTTCCAATCAGTAGCGTAACGTACAACCCAGCATTGCGGGGGAGGGGGGTCCAGAATTCTAGGGGACCCAAAGCCTGACTGGTGCCAAGTACATGCCCATTGTAAGATTCGGTTTGGGGCCCCAAACCTGATTTTGCAAGGGGGGCCCTAATGTTCTCCACTACGCCACTGTTTCCAATCTTTGTAGATTTTATAACTATAGTACTGTTTTCCAATCAAATGTTAACTTTGAACTTTTTACATATTAATATAAAATTCTTTCTTCTTTTACAAAAAACTCAAGGGTCATCTTCCATATTCTGCCATAAAAACTCACATTTCTCCTCCCCTCTTCTCCACAAAAAAAAAGTCTAGAATTTATAATCGTACATCAAGCTTTTTGAGAATTAAAAAAAAAAATCATTAACTTACCCATGCACACCACTTCACTTGTTACAAAGTAAAAAAAAAATAATAACTATATAGTCATATAGTCAGCCGCGAGTGGAGGCAAGTTGAAAAACGTTTACAGAAAAACCTACTTAGATCGGGGCATGCCAAATGAGTTAGTTCATGGTCTCTCGAGTTGCATCCATTTGCATAAATTAGAAGAGTAGTAACGAGACATCTCGTTAACTTAAATGCTTTTTTGGAGTTAATTGACTGATTTAATGATATTTAACCTACAGTTTACAAATCAGTGAGTGGTGGTCTATGATCTCTCTCAAAAGAGTCTTTAGCTAATTATCGGTGTTTCATGAAAATGTCACGTCTCACTTTTGAAAAAAACTAAAGTTCAACCTCAAGTAAAAATAAAAATGAATAATTGATACATTTTATTTGATTTTATTGATCGATTCTGAAAAAAATTCATTCGACACGTTCATTTGATTGCTTTGAGAGCCTTTTTTTTTTTTAAATACGTGTATTTTGATACAGTTAAGGTACGATTTACACAAAATTTTTTAATTTAATGATTTTCACATAATTTTTTTTTGGTTGCTTCATACGCGTATGTATGAGATAAAACATATTCTGTGCACAAAAAATTTCATAAAAAGCTAACCGTCTAATTTTTAAAGGAAAAAACTTGAAACTTATGAAGTGATTTTAAAATGTTACTCCTACAAAAATTGACGTACATATATAAAATTTGATTTACAAGTACGTCAAACTGTGTATAATAAAGGTTGGTATGGGTTTTGTGGTAACGTGATTGGTATTCGCACAATACTTCTTTTTATGAATGCTTATTGATAATTCTAAATTCAATTATTTTTTAAAAAATAAGTATTGCTTTGATTGAATAATGCATACCAACTTTTGCTATATGTACTATTAGCAACAAGCGAAAAAAATTTCCAAGTATTAAGCACAATAGAAAAAAAGCCTTAGCCTTTTAACTGAGGACAAACTAGTTATTTTATCTTTCTGAGATAAAATAACTTCAAAGTTTTGATTTGCCATTGGAATTTGAATAAAAAACAAACGTAAAAGTTAAACTCTGAGTTTTTTCAACTTGGAGCTTTCAAATTTTATGAGAGAATAGAAAAGTATATAAAAAATAATTTAGGCTAAAAAAATTAGATTTGATTTTTCGACCGATTTTTGTCAATTGAATCGTACTGTGTCTGTCTCCTTAACAGCAAAACATGTAAAAATTGGAACATTAATAAAATTTCACACTTTTGCAACTACAGAATATATGTTCTGATAACTATAGTTCATCTTATTAAATATTGATGTACAAATTTGGAAGCTAACATTTCATATTATTACAAATCTATGATAAAGATTTTTTTCAACAATACCGTATATATTTTCGTGTATAAACCGAAAATTTTTCGAACTTTTCAAAGTGAAATTAAAGGGATACACATGTGATACACAGATCTACTAATCTCGAGAAAAAAGTAGCTTAGAAAGAGCTGTTTTTTAGCATTTACAGTTCGTCATACGCAAGCGATTTTAATCTTTTAACTTTTTGGGTGGATTGAATGGAAATTTTATTCTAAAAGAAGAAAAAAATCCAATAAATCCTTCAGAGTGAGAAATTCGAATGAAGTTCGGAAAATTCATATTTACTCATTGGGATATCTGAATGCATAGGATCATTATGCTGCGAGTTTTTCCTCCGGGCGTGAAACATAGGTCGAGGATCAAGTGCGTTATACGAACCGCTTCCTGCTCATTTTCTAAACAAAAACAATGGTGCAGAAAGTTTAACGAGCACAGGTATTGAACAAGACAACAAATGAATGTAAAAAAATGTGTTAGCTTCAGATAGGGTTACCTGAAATAAAACTATCGTCGTTGCTATTTTATTTCATATAGCAATTTGATTTTAAAATATTCAAACCGTTTTACCTGCTTGGCAATATTTTTGACCCCATGCAGACATGATTGAAAATAACAGGAACTTTTTTTTTCTAATTCGGTTTACGAGTTTCGAATTTTGGGTAAAACGTTTTTTGGAAACTCTCGGCTTACGTCTGGAAATCTTCGGTATATTCTTAACCTGGAAATCGTTCTTGGAATATTACAGAATTAAAAAAAATATTCGTGGTTTTTAAAATTACCTCAGGAAACAAGTGGTGGAATTTGAAATTTCAATGAAATGAAATGAATAATTCAATTTTGATCGTACTCGATAGCTATCAAATATTTCATCCACAATAAATCATTTGTTTTACAATGCATGCGGTAACCAAATTACGAAATCTTTCCCACAAGCACAGTTCCCACTTGAACAAAAGCGGTTTCATTTTAATTGCAATTCGCCCTTTACATTCCCGAGGTTTTTTTTTCCTTCGCCGCAATTAGGAGCGATGAAGGGTCAGAGATGATAATCGAATATCCAAGACATGTGATAAACAACAATCTTCAATTCCAGACATCCGCAATGGAAAGATGACCTGGGCCGCTGTCAGAAATCATTAGACCGGTAAGGATGCAACAATAGGCATTCGGTTCTCTTTTACCAGAATACAATTCAGTATACTCTATTATATTAATATCAGGGTATATTTTCACGGTTTTCTAATTTTACGTACAAGCACTGGAATGATAGCCTCAGTTACTCAATCATCCTACTAGATAAATAATTTACTAATTTAATTCGAAATCAATAATATTCTAGAGATACATCAATCTTATTCGAATTTACATTGTTACAAATTTTGTGGAATAAATGTTTAAAGTAGTGTAAATAATTTATATCTGGATGTGTAATACGTTTATATTACTCTATGTTGTATTCATTTTGTGATAAAATCGTAAAATTCGCAAGCTATGCATTAAATGGCGATTCAGTGGAAACTTGGCGAAATTTTGGCGATAGAGCCAAGTTGGTATCATTTTTGGCGAGTTCGCGACGCTTTTGAGCATCATACAGGTGACAGTACGATTTGGCTTGGTTCCATCCCAATTTAGTGGGAGAACATTCTGAGTGATGGTTGGGGGCTTCCTACCTCTCTTAGTCTTCCATCCTCTCCAGAGGACTTGCGGCTTGGCGGCTAATTAGAGCGGTGCTTCCCAACTTTTTTATCGCCGGTGACCGGTCAAAGTTTGATCATTTTACTGCGGCCCACTGAGAGAAGGCCTTTGATTGTTTGTATTTTAAATTGTTTCGATTTAATAATTTTAATTTAATTGTATTTAAACATGCCTTCAGAATAAAATATAGTTACACCAAAAATGAATATGGAGAGTTATTTAACATAGAATATAAAGTGATTTCTATAAAAAGTCGCACAATCTCGAGAGAAATACACTATAATAAATAAAATGGAAATAATCTAATGTTCCTTGTATGGTCCGGTACCATTTGATCCATGGACCGGGACTGGTCGGTCGCCTGGACCGCTGTGAGTTGGGGACCACTGATTTAGAGTCCCCCCCCCCCCATGCCGTACAGGCACTATACATTTACAAACATCCATGCCTTCTTCAGGATTCGAACCCAGACCCAACGGCACAGCAGTCAGCGTCACTAACTACTATGCCAGATGGGCGGATATTCATAGATTTTTGAACATTAAAAATCAATGCGACTTATCTACCACAGGGGCATTAACACTAAGAAAAAGATGTTTAATATTATACTTTAAGTTGAGAGGAAAGCCAAGATGTAAGTAACATGTATTCCCTTAAAAAATTAAAATTTAAAATCGATAATTCTTTACATGGTCTTTATTCAGTATAGTTCATAAAACATTTTTTTTAAAAAAAAAATTGAATTTGACCATGACTTAAGAAATCACTAAACGTAGTCTTACAAATATTCTCATTCAGCAAACATTTCAGAGATCGCAAACGTATTACTAATACACAAAATAGTTTTTAGATGGCATGCGATTGGCTAGACAGATATAAATCAATTACAATATTACGTCACGAAAAGAAATCCATGAATCAGGCGCGAATAATTCTTCCATTGACCATTTAAAGCAAAAAATCACTTGCATCACATCCCAAATCCTCTCCAACACGGATAATAGAGCCTCACAAAATCTTCTTTCTCACGTCCTTATTAAGTGTTCTGGTCGAAACAAACTCAGGAAATACCTCCGAAGCCCACCTGCGCCAAAAGAAACAACTGGAGATAGTAATGAAAACAAACCTTTCATAACATAAGTCACGAAAGCAGGTGGCGCGTGGGGATGAGATAGACAAGAAAATGGTTCTGATTAGAACGAGGAGGGGGAAAAGTCATCTTAATCGGATATTTCCACTATCAAATGAAGTGTGAGGACTTTTTATTGTACTTGTGTTGAGCACATACGTAACTGTGCATTTCCTGCCAATCATTCTGTATAATAAAGGCAGGTTTTAATGTTTATTGTGACTTTTTGGTATTAGAAATGACATCACACTAAAACACTATCTATGTGGCATTTATTTAAAGCTACATAATGGACCTCGCAATTTTATCCAAGGTCAAATGAAAGACATTTATTAGAAGATCAATACGAACGAATGAATAACAACAGTACATTGTAATTTCATACTTGAGAGAAAGATCGTGCTTTAAAAAATAAACATCTTAAAGGCATTTCGATATACTGTACTAAAACTAATTAAGTTCTGCACAAATTTGAAGCATTTCTTTTTAGACTGCCTCCGTTTCGACATAGTTAGGGCAGTATTGAATGAAATAAATGGATTCATAATTTTGCTGCCACCCAGACGTTATAGTGGTTGGTGACACTGATGGCTGTGCCGTAAGACCTGGATTTGATCGGGTCGGAATATGATTCGAAAATCATTAACTGTTTTCTTAAAGACTGAATTTTAAAATAAGATTATATTATATTCTATTGATACTTTAAAGTATCTATTTTGCAGTCCAACTGGTGACGATGACGGTCGTGCCGTGGGGGCTGGATTCGAATACCGAAAAAGGCATTCATATCTGTAAATGCTATTGCCTGGGCAGCATGGTTGCACTCCAAATATTCGGTGAGCAGAAAGTCTTTTCAAGAGGTAGAGGAAGAAGGATGGGGAACCCCAGTTCCCCCTTCAGGGTGTTCTCCCTCAATATTGGAGAACTAAACTAAACTGAGTGGCGCAAAAGCTCATGAGAACCAAGGCCTACTGTGTCCATCTCAGTTTTCGTGACCTTGGACACTAAGGGGCATGAAAAGATGTTCCGATCAGGTGGTCAGTCTGACGAGAAACCCCGCAGAGTTTAGTTCCCAAGCAAGCTTGGTACTAATCTATCGACCCACTGAAGGAATGCACGGCTGAATCAATTTTTCAAAGCCAGCGGTTTGAACCCTGGACCTGTGGCGTGGAAGCGCGATAAGCTACCACTCCGCCATTGGGTCTCCAATATTGGAGAGGAGTGGTGAAAAATCGTACTGTAATCTACATGGTGCTCAAAGCTGCGGCTAACAACAAACGTAAACTAGCCTCCATGCTACTATAAATTTCGTGGTCCTCGGTCTGGTGTTATTGTCAATCGGGTGAGATAACCAATAGCATAATTTTGCTAAAATTTAATAGAACAGCAACAAAATCGGCAGGAAAGCAAAACGCGTGTTATGATCAAAGTAAAAAAAATTAAAATAATAATTTTAAAAAGTCAAAATTTCATGGAAATTAACATAATGTTTTGAAGTCTTACTGGTAAGCAAGATCACACAAATTCTGTTCAAAACTATGACTTTGATTCAAGGTTTAATTAACTAAGAGAACAATAAATGTGCTTTGCACACACGATTTTGAATATACAAGAAGACATTTTTTTTCCCCCTTCGAAAAATTATATTTGTTTAATAAAAAATGAGGAATTATAAAAATAAAAATAAACATGCAACGAATAAAAGCATATGGGGAAAAAATTTCTATTGTCAAACAAAAATATTTAAAATAACACCATTAGATAACAAGATACCACAAAAAATGCCACTTATAAATTATGTTTATTTTTAAATTCAAGTTTTCCAAATAAATCATTTAAATACAGTTTTAATTTATAATACTATAAAATTATATATAAATAAAATAAATCAAAATTTTACCTTGTAGAGAGAAGATAATGAGATAGTAAGAGAGAAAAAAAAGTTTGCTTCAAAATAGATTAGAGGATTATTTACGTATATATATTTTTTTTTTTTTCTCTTTTCAAATTTTACATATACTCGTATAATTCTTTCATTGAAACAACTGAAGCCTATTAATAGCCAAAGATAACATATAAAATGATGAAATAGAACATTCAATACTTAACACATTTATTTTTTTTAAAAAAAACCCCATTAATTTATAGTATTTTTGAGTACCTTCCTTCACAGAAACATTTTTTCACTTCCTCAGAAACACTTATTGCTTAAGTCAATTCAATTAAGATTTTTTAAAATGGCATTAACAATATACTAAACAAACTTTCTTCATATCAACACACTTAGGTTAAAATAGTTATTGCTGTTGTAGTTGTTCGGTTCAAAATTATTATATCTCCGTTGTAAAAGCTAGTCTGGTTTCATTTAATTTTAATTTACGTCGCACTTTGAAGCAGCACTGGAACTGTGGCGATGGACTTCAAAATTTTGAGCCACGGTCAAGTGACGAGGACGACACCTGAGCAGGAAATCTCCTCTCCTAACTACCACACACGCCAAAGTGAGGACTTTGAGCCTCAACATATTTCATGTGCATTAGCCTCCCTACACAGCGAGTCTTAAATGGTATAAGGTTTCGAACCCGCGACTCGAACAGCGCCGACCAAGAGTTCGCGGCCAAGTGGTAAAAGCAGGATGGAAATATTACACAGCTTTAATTACATAATATATTTATAAAACAAACATAATATTGCAACCATAAACCAAAAACAAGCAAACAAATGAGAGAGAGATGCATTAAGGAAATATAAATTTATTTCTTCTCCTTAAAAAGATGATTCACTTAAAATCTCTGATCTAATTTATTTCTATGTTGCAAATTTTAAACAATTATATTTTACTTTTTTAATTCACATTACTTAATAACATTCTGATTTGCTGACTCAATATACAGTGAAATACGTTAAGCGTGAAAACGGTTAACACGAAATAATACAACGGTTCCGACAAACTACTATGTATTTTCATGCATTTTTTTCACTTAACACGAAACAAAAATGGGTTAACGCGAACAAATTTCCGTTCTGGGAATGAACAATATACGGAAAACACCAGCCGTATTTATTGGACAGTCCTATTGTATTATCGTAAGAATTCATTGCAATCGAAGGTGATAATGATATGTGTACAGCTTCAATTATGGCACATAACGACATTAGTTCAAATTTCAAAAAATATCATTGATGCAGATTCCGACGATGAAAATGAGATGAATAATGCAGCTGCTGTTCCCACATCATCTAAAATGAGGAACACGATGAAAAGTATGCAGTTATTTAGACGCACATTCCAATGGTGAAATGAATAGCAAAATGGAGGATATCGAACAATTTTTGATTGATTGATTGAATATTAACGTCGCACTGTTCAGCTACACGAGGGCTTTTGGAGACGGACCACGTAATTTTGAACCATGGTCAAGTGACGTGGACGACACCTCAGCTGGCACCTCCCCTCTCCTAACTACCACACCATACCACGCCAAAGGGAAGACGTTTCAGCTCTCGACAGATTTAACGTGCATCGCTGCCCTACACGCGGCGGGTCTTTAGTGGTACTGGGATCGAACTCGCGCGCGCGTGACAAAGCAAGCCACGATCCGATACCTATACCACTCGGCTACCGCGGCCATCGAAC
>BMAV01015077.1:432240-448217 GCA_019973955.1 Trichonephila inaurata madagascariensis
CCCCCAACGCGGGAAGGCCCAGGATTCTAGGGGGCCCAAAGGTTATGGTTTTGCAACCTCTTGTAAAAACCGGGTTCGGGCACAAAACCTAACTTTGCAGGGGGCCCTAATACTCTCCGTTACACCACTATTCCCACCCAACCCAGTATGATTTCTTTTTAGATCAAAGCCTATTCCAGTCAAGTTTGCAAGTAACATTTCTCATTCAAAGGAAAATATTTCAAGTTTTTTGTTTTTATAATCAATTAAAATTTTAAAATTATTTTAGTTTGCGATATTATACAACAAATAAACATACTTTCTTTTTACTGTACTATCAATATCTAATAATAATGACTTATGATTACAGATTTTTAGTAAGGGACATCTGATAAGAAAAATAAATCTTTGTTTTCAATATATAGAGAGATTTCGATGGCAAAAACACAATTTAGAACAAAAAATTGTTTGCTTTACATGCGTTTTAAACAGAAGATAAAAAAAATAATAATAATAAACAAGTAAAAATATTTATTTACATTTACATTACAATTTTTATGCATCATTTACAAAAGAATACTGGTTATTACCATGTACCACTAATGCTAGTTTTCGAAATTCAGGTGAATACAATTAATGCACCCTATTTTTGCGTCTACAACAGAGTTCCTTGACCATTTCAAGTTTCTCAAGTTCTCCCTGACCCATGTAAATTCTTCTGAGAAAATATTTTATCTTATTTTCATGCTTTGGTAATTTTTCTCGTATTTAACTGTTTATGAAGATCAAATGCAACCATTCGAGATATAATCACATGCACGACATAACTATTACATTAGTACCTACTCTAAAGCACTTATATTTGATAACGCTGTTAAAATTTTAGTTACCCAGATCTGCCTTTCATTAAAATTATTATTTTAAAATTTGCACGTGATAAAAGTGATTATAGAAAGGCAAATCATTAGAAAGGCATTATCACAACAATCGCCAACTCCTTCAAAAACTCGCCCAAGTTGGCAACCCCGATTTCCTATGTGTCGTACGGGTTGAATCGTTTGTTTATACAATGTTCGTTAAAATAATTATTCGTTTTATATAATGTCACGCCAATCAGTAGCGCACACAAAAAAATTTTCAGGGGGGGAGTGGGGAGTCCAAGGTCGAAAGTCCACCATTTTGGTATCATGCTCCACTATGCCGCCCAACATATTCTTTTGATTTTGTCTATTTTCGGGAACAAAAACAATACAAAATTAATTATTGAATAAATAATTAGCATTAATTAATAAAATTTATCATAAATAATAAATACATAATTAAATTTTACGTAATACGTACAGAGGATTATAACCAATCGAAAAAAAAATCAAGGGCTATGGGGGAGTGTCCGGACCCCTAGGACACCCCCCTTGTGTGCGCCACTGTCGCCAATAGGTTGTGATAACACGTAACTACTATTTTTTTTTAAATTAAAGTTGCACTTCAAAGCCACACGAGGGGTACTGACGACCATCGTAGCCACGATTAAGCGACGAGGACGTCACCCGAGCTGGCACCCCACTCTCCAAACTTTCATACTAAGACAACGTGAAGATTTTTTTAGCCTCGATAGGTTCACTATGCACCTGCCCCTAATCATAATTCGAAACTACGTCAACCACGAGTTCGCAATCAAGAAAACTCAGCTACCACGGACCAGCAAAATATGAAATTGTTAAAAATGCAGTGTCAAATGTTAAGTAAATGATGTTAGACAATCCAAACATTTTCAACAAAAATTTTAATTTCTAATTACCACAAAATCCAATGTATAACGCGTATCGTCACACCTATACTTTCAAACTGTAATTTTCAGTTTTTAGGTACATTTGCCATATAACGCGAGCCTCTTTTTTATGAGATAACCTGAAATATACGTATGCAGTGTTCTTACATTTTGAAGTCATTAATTCGGGGTATTATTCCAAGCCTTAGAAAAAAATAGTGTATTTCTAAAACTACAATCCTTTCAGTTCATAAGGAATGTCATTTCTTTTAAAGAAACTGCATTTCTATACAAGTCTAATTTTTTTTTTTTCCTACACTCATTTTGTTTAAAAATTTTAAAGCTCTTATTTTTATATCCGGCGTATAACGCGCACCCGTAAATTTCGATCTTATTTTTTGTGTTTAAAGTGCGCGTTATATGCCGGATTTTACGGTAATAAAATGCTTTGTCGCAAGTAATCTCGATATTGGTTGAAGACTATTTAAACCTTTTCAATAAGGAAAATGTGCATCATTTCTTACTCAGTGAGCGCATTCAAAAGTTTATAAATCTACCAGTCATTTAAAATAATTTATTCGAATATACAAAATTATACAAAAAGTGCCTTTAAAACTTATTTTTGTTTTTAAATACTATAGAACATTTTTATAACAAAGAGAATATTTATTCAGTCTAAATTCTTCCATGTGCAGTTCTGTATTCAGCAACTTTTTAACACGATTCTAAAATATTGATAATCCTACTTAAATCGAACAAAATGATTCTCATCCAAATACTGAAACTTTCCTTAAGACAAAGAAAAGTGCTTGTAATAATAACTTTCAACTATCTCATCTAATAGTACGTGGGGATAAAATATCCCACAGATGACATCAATAAAATATTCCATAGATGGTATCTAAAAAAATCTGAATTTACAAATCAAACTTTACGTCATTCCATACTTCGAAAAAACTTAGGTTCTCGATCAGCATGTAAGCACTCGCTGACTCGAGCTCACGAACATTACGTCCATGCAAATATGCAGAATTTCAAGCATCCTCTCCGAGACTTATGTCATAAATATTTAAGAGTTGAGCGAATCCGCTGCATCCAAGTTGACAGAATGTATGACAAAATTAAATCAGTTTATATAAGAACTGTTTATATAAGATACAAATTAAATATTTTCTCGCATCAGAATGTTTTTCCAGAAGAGTGAAATCCTCAACTTCAATATGATATATTCAAGTTTGGTGTTTTATTCTGTTTTTCGACCCGCTGGATTTGACTGTTTGAAAAACGTCGCATTTCGAAGATAATATGAAAGCTACCAATCTCGTAATTTTAGTAACAAAGTGACAAGGATGACAACTGCTGCCACCCTCTTTTCTAAAACTCTCGACTTTGAGCCTCAGCAGACTTAACGTCCACCACTTTCACGGTAGATCTTAGGTGGCATTAGGACTCGAAACCTTTACTCGGCAGAAACGATGCCAGACATGAGTTAGGGACCATAATCACTCGGCTAACCGTCCGGTTGGAAGTTCAATCAATAAATTCTAAGTCAAAAGAGAATTATGTGATTTTTATGTATGATCAAATGAAATTTTTTCAAACTGGGCTGATCCTCTTTTAATAAGAGATTCATACTCTGTATGAATAATACATTAAAACTTGAGATATAAACATAGTATAAAAAAAAGTTGAAACATGCGACAATGTTAATAACGAAGAATTGTTTCCAATCTTATTCATTTTGAATTTGTAAGCACAGTACGCGGATAGTGATTTTACAAAATTTCTGATAAATAAAGAATGAAATATAAAATTCTCACGCATTCGAGTACAATTAAATTTGATCAAAAAACTGCTAAAATTTTTTAATTCATTTTGCAACACAAAATAAGCCCCTTTGTGCACAAACGATATCAAAGATTACACATAAAAAGCTATTACTTACGTCTTCGAAAAATAGCACAGAAAATAAATCAGAGGAATATATCTTCCGTCTAACAAATATAACAAGCATAGATTCATTCAGTGAATAAATTCAATTTTATTTGTAGATTTACATATTAGAAATAGTAGGGCGAAAAATTTAACAGCATTAATAAACCATTCATTTCGTTGGAAGGTTTTCCCGTATATATAATTTCCCTTGAAAGAAATTTTAGTTATATAGAAATTATAATACTCTATTACAGCGGTCGCCAAACTTTTTGACCTCATGGATCAGCAAATTCATAATTTAAATCCCACGGACCACTAAAAAGGGTTTTCTGAATGTTAAATATATTTATAAAAATATTGTGATCTAAGAACGCAATCAATGAGTCTTAAAACATAACTTAACGTGATAAGTGAGTATATTCCACATTTTTCTGGGGACCAGCGAAATTTTCTCGCGGACCACCACTTTGGCGACTTCTGCTCTATTAATTGGAGCAAACGAATTCCAAAAAATCATGAATAAAAAATAGTAACTGAGATTTATATTTGAATTTATTAAAAATATGTCTTTTGTCACCAACAACTTACAAAAATATCTTATAGCATAGAAAGTGTCCGGCGTTTTTACATATTCAAAAAAAAAATTCAAATAATATGAGAAGGGGTAGGGGGTATGAAAAAAACCCAAGTTAACCGAAAAGTAACCCTAATTCATGACAATATTAAAACCAATGAGTTTGTTTCCTCCACAGCTTATATCAAAAAGAGTATCAAAAAGTGGTTAAATATCTTTAAAAATAGGTATGGGAATTGTTTTAAAAACAAATACCATTCCCCAACCCTACCATTGGGTGGTTGAGTGAAAGTAATGTTAACGTCGCACTAATAAACCAACACGTGAGCAATTGAAGATGGACCACCCAATTTCGAGCTTCGGTCAAGTGACGAGGAAGACACCTGAGTTGTCACCCTCTCTCCAAATATCTCCACCACGCCATTGACCCTTGACAGATTTAACGTGCATCAGCTCCCTCCAGTTCCGGTTTATCCATTGGGCGCTTGGGGCGAGCGCAGCCAGATTTTCTGGTTATAAATTTCGGTCTGCCAATGCAAAGGGGGCCTGTCGATCTTCTGCGCCCAGGACCCGAAATGAGCTTAAACAGACACTGGCTCCCTCTACACGACGGGTCTTCAGTGGCACCAGGACCCGAACCCGCGACACGCCGGTCACGAGTTCGTGACCATAACCAAAAGGCTACCGCGGCCTCACTCTATCATCAGAGATTCCTGTTATATTACAAATTAATCTCCTCAATAATATGCTAAATCGCTTAACTTTTTACAAGTCTTATACTTCCAATATTTAAAAAAAAATAGATTTTATTTCAAATAAATCATGCGGTACAATAGTTACACCAAGTCGTCAACATTTTATGGGGTTGGCATCGCAAAAACACATACATCCCAAATTAAAAGGAGGGAGAAATCAATCGTTCTTCAATGAAAGTTCTACTCTCTGAACAGAAGAAGACATCCATTCCAATAATACCAGAGGTTATAATCCTCGCTAGGGCCAGCAGAATCTTCTCAGCGTGAGCAACTTTCTTTTCGTGGAAGAATCACGTGGAAATGTGCTATCGATTACGACTTCACCTTTACGTCACGTTCACCCTCTTCGTCCATTTATGATGTAAGGAAAAAGAAAGATGCCGCGGCTCAAAACGATCTGCCAAAACTTCCTGTTAGCGGTTAGCTGCAAGGCGAGGGAGCCGGTTTCACAAGTTTCTACTTGCATTTTTATTTTATACCTTTTAGTATTGCTTTTGCCACACACACGCCGGTTCAGCGCGCAAGTTTTAAGGTACACCTGATTTTCTCTTTCTCTTTTTTTTAAATCTCAGCTTTCTTTTTCTTCTCTCTCTCTTCTTTTTCTTTAGTTCATTCATTGCCAGCACGGGCCACCAGACATGTCTGTTCGAATCTTCCCTTTCTCTTAAAACAGTTCACACGTGTTTCGGTTGTGCCAAACTATAGCGATATAAAATGGTGTAATAACTATGGCATGGATTAGTACTTATTTCCAATAAAATGTGTGAAAATTTACTGCTAAAAATTTTCCATGACACTGCATGGGTCATTTTTTTTTCTTTCTAATAAAAATTTTAGAAAAGCACATTTACAATTCATGACAGATTAAAATAAAATTTATGTAAATATATATATATATATATATATATATATATAGAAGAGTTCGTGAATCCTGTCGATTGATGTATAATCCCAAATTATATTTAAACAGGAACCCAAAAAATAATGAAAATAAAAATATGAAAAATTTTCGCAGTGTCAATTTTTTCATAAGTTTTTAAGGGCATACCTTTTTTTTTTTTTTTTTTTGGGGTTTTAAAAAAAAACATGGAACAAACTTCCAAATAAAAAAAAAAATAAAATAAACGGTTCAATATTATCATTATATTCGAACCTCATAATATCCTGCAGAAAGCATATTTCATTGTACACATCTTAATTTTCTTATTTAAATCAAATAATCTTCAAATGCATTTCATACTTCATTGCCTACTGTAATAGTTAATTATAATAAAATAAAACCCCTTACATAAAAGATGTAAAATATTTCATACATGCAATGTTTCTTAATTCAAATACAAAATGTAACAAAGCATATATTACGTCAGAAACTTAACGAAAAATATCTGAGATACCTTTGTGTCTGAAAGTGTGGTGTACGTTTAATTCCGAATCCTTAACTTCAATGCTTAAAAGAAAAGAAAAGAAAATGTTTAACTTTTCAATATTGGCTTATAAATTGGAGTTTAAAAAATATACTTTTTTAATTATTATTTCCATTCAAAGTAAAAATTTTAAATTCGCATAATAACCGGGCGAAATCCTTTTCGTCAAAGCCCATAACTTTTTTTGCAAGAAAAAAAAAAAGTAAAAATTATGCATAACCATTTTTATAAGCTGTACACAAAATTGCAAATTGTTTCGGGATTTTTAAAGTTATATATATATAATATCATATCCTCAGTACTGAATACAATCAAGTAAATTATCAAAATTATTTCTAATATTAATAAAACATTCCAAGTTACCTAATGTTGCAGGACTAAGACTTTAAAATCATTCGCACACTTTAAGTTTTTCAAGAAATAAAACATGTGTTTGCATTATGACCACATAACAAATCATGCAATAGTGAAAATCATGAAATATACACAAAAACATACAATAACGTCCCACGTTAATATGACAATCAAGCATTGAGTATGCTCCCCCCTCCCCTTCCTCTTCACGACTGATAAAAAAATACCGTAAAATCCGGCGTATAACGCGCACCTATACTTTCAAGCTAATTTTTTCAATTTTTAGGCATATTCGCTGTATAACGCGCACCCCTTTTTTAACGAAGAAATCTGAAGTATTAATATACATTGTTTTTATGTTTTGAAGTATTTTATTCAAGGTATTATCCCAGACTTTTGAAAAAATAGTATACTTCTAGATTTACAACTGTTCTTGTTCATAAGGCAAGTCGTTTCCTTTAAATAAACAGTGTGTTTTGTGTGATACATCTAGAAGTAAATTTTTTTTTATGCCCATCCTTTTTGTTATTTTTAAAGCTATCGTTTTTATACCCGGCGTATAACGCGCACCCTTAATTTTCGATCTTATTTTTTGTGTTCAAAGTGCGCGTTATACGCCGGATTTTACGGTAGATTAAAGTAAATGCCGTCTGGAATGAAAAAACTGGAAATAAAATAAACATTATAAATCTCGGGCAAACCATAGATAAAAGAAGTATTGTTCATGGGAACTAATACTGAAATTTACAACATTCCGTCGGCCCACCTAATATATTTCAAAGAAATATGCAAAGAGTGATGAAACGCCTGTCACTGCAAATATGTAATAAAATACGCACGTTTCGGGAGATTACAACAAAATCAAGTATTTTCTTTGCTGCTTTATAAGGCTACGCGATTGGAGCTGATTATAATGAATATTTATTTAAATTCATGCAACAATCTACAGAACCTTTTGATCTTCCGCAGCCGGATTATTTACATGGCACGGGACATCGTCTAGGAAATCTAGTTAAAAATGTTAAGCATTCATTTCATCAAAGAGTCATGGTTGTCTCTGAAGCGTTGCTTTCGACTCATTCCTCCACGATCGAGCCCTTAAATGGAAACTGCAAAAAAAAATTCTTGTAACCTTTAAGATTTTTTTTAGCTATTGCAGCTTCCAATATTTATTAAGTCTTGCATGTTTTTTTGTCTGTGCTGCAATTCCATTTTTAGTGCAAATTTAGCAATTTATAGATTTGACTATTTACTTTAGAGGAAATCGATGGAGATAGAAATAAAAATGGAATGAATACTATTTGAAGCAACTGAGAGAGTAATCAAATTTTACATAATTCTTCAAATATTGTTAAGGCCATAAAAAATAATGCAACCTGTTAGAATAAACTAATCCCCATTGGCTAAATTCGAAGACGGTCACATGATAAATGTAATCACGTGTTCTTCATTGAATTCAAAATGACATTAGAGAGATTTGCCCTTATTGTTCTACTAGGAAAATTTTAAATTTGATAATTGGATAAAGATGTTCCTTAAACAGTTTGTCAAAATTTTTAAGAAATTAATTCTTATAGTAAGTAAAAACATTTAAATCAAGTTCATTTTCTTTACCTATGAACATTATTACTGTTGACAAATTTGCATTTTTAAACGAAAGTTTCAGCAAGAAACAAAAGAAGGCATGAGCGAGGCGCATGAAATAATTGGCAGGAAACACTTGATTGTATTTATCATATGACTATGATGTCACATGAATTTATGAGCTGATAGGGTAGAAACAAGTGATCGTAGTTATCATGTGACTATAGCTAATCAATTTCTGTACGCTAAGGTTTTACAGCATGAGTGAGTCCTTTTTAATGTCGCCCTATAAAGCAACACGAGAGCTTTTGGAGACGGACCTCGTAATTTTGAACCACGGTCAAGTGGCGAGAACGACATCTGAGCTGGCACCTCCTCCAAACTAACAAACTACGCCAACGGGAAATCTTTGAATCACGACAAATTTAGAGTGCATCAGCCTCTCTACACAGCGGGTCTTGAATACACTAGGGCTCAAAATCATGACGCGCTGGCCACGAGTTCGTGACCATGCCACTAGGCTACCGCAACCGACAAAGTTTTATCGCATAAAGTTTATAATAACACGATAGAAACATTCATAAATTCATGAACCTATAAAATCCGTAATGAATGAAGAATAATTTACAATATATTGAAATGAGATTAATTGGATAAATTTTAAATATTCTATTATGTAATTTTTATTTGTACAAAAATCTGCCTGTTATTGGTTCTTTACATAAAAACTTTTGATATTTAAGATTTGTATAGAAATTCGTCATTTTTGAATCTCTTAAAATGCTTAAATTTTGTATACAAAATTAAATATATGTAGCAATTCATTTTGAAAACTATACCCAGGTGATGTATTATAATTTGATAAACATTTGTATGCATTTAGGCACCACAGTGTACTTCTTTTGATCAAGGATATGTGTTATTATTAACATTAGATTTAAAGCTAAAATCGATAAAATCGAAAAACAGGAGGACATTCTGAACTTTCCCCTTCCGATCACAGTTTTATGATTGATGTTTTTTCAACAAAAACTCCGATAAAACCATTTTTCAAAAACTGCACGAAATAGTACGATCCCTTTCAGAATTCCGGATGACCTTCACAACGTTCTAATGTAAAAAAGAAAAAAAAAAGTAAAAGGAAGCCATGATCAGAAATGAATTCCGATACAAGGGCAATGCTCGTGCGTTATTCAAGGAATCCTTCCGAAACAACAACACGGCATTGTGTATATGAGGTGGTAAAAAAGGGACATATCCGGCCTCATGTACAACCCTTTCGTGTCACAAGAGTCGTGTTTCCGTTCTTTTCTGTCTTTGGAAACGCCTCTATCGTTTGGATACGTATATGGACAGGTACAGCTCAGCACCTTACAAGCTATTTGTTTTTAACTCTTGTGGAATACAAACAAACAAACTAGATATGTCTTTTGTTCATGCTTAACAGACCAATGTCAAGTGAGAGTGAGTGAATTATATTTACGTCGCACTATAAAGCTGTGCGAGGGCTACTGGCGACGGACCTCGTAATTTTAAACCATGGTCAAGGTACGAAGACGGCACTTGAGCTGTCCCCCTCCCCTTCCTAACTTCCACAACACAACAATGGGAGGACGTAGGAGCCTTGACAGATTTAACGTGCAACGGGCTCCTCTACACGTTGAGTCTTCAGTGGCACTGGATCGAACCCATGACACACCAGCCATGAGTCCATGACCTTGACCACTAGACCGATATCAAAAAAGCTCTCCAAGAGTTTTTCAGTGGATAAATGAATTTAAATTATTGTTAATAAAATTCAAGTGAATGCATGCATATGCGTGTAATGGAAACATGTTAATGTAACATGTTCTATTTAATTATGTTACCATTTTAAATACTCAAAATTGAAAACATATCAAATTGATAAGAAATTCAGAGAAATGGTATACAAATTTAAAACACATAATTATAGTTTTTTAATCTGAAATGTTTTTTCAGTCAGGAAAAAGTATGTGGCCTTTTTTTGAAAAAGAAATTTGTGTATTTCTAAAAAATAAACCGATAAAGAAATAACTGCAATTACAAGTAACTGTAATTACAAAAGATACAAAATTGTATATGATCCAGCATACGTAAAGGCTACGTATAGGTACGTTTTTAACCCTCTAAGTGGTCTGTACTTAAAGTCTTGCCATTCTGGAGATGCTTCAAAAATGCACTGCACATATTTTTTTGCTTTCAGGTGGGGTTCTCAAAAGCGGTTGAGCCGTATTTTTAAGAATGCGGCTCGGCCGCTTTTGGGAATCTTGCTTGAAGGCAGAAAAAGCATCTCTGGAATGGCGGAATTTTACGTGCAGACCGCTTGGAGGGTTAAGGCATGGGCCAACTGTGCCCGGGGCCTCAGCATAAAAGTGGGCAACGTCTTGTTCTCGATTAGGCCTCAATGAGATCAGGATTGGAATAATCTTAATAGTCAAATGTTGTTCCCTGATATTTACTCCAAAAAACTGGGGAATTCGAACTATATGCCAAGCGGTTGCAGTGGCAAGACTACAATATTGTGTCATGTCTATCGTCCGTGTGTAGACTACCAAACACAGCCATTACTCATTTAGTCAAAAGGAGGCGGTCGATTGAGTCGGTTTGTGAATCACGCACATTGATTTGTTTCGGGTTACCGTTTGTTTCAGGATTTGACAACGTTTGTTACATACTATCTACTTAAAAAGGTCGCAGAGGGGGCATGAAGAAGTCATAAAATGTCACTGGCTGTGTGTGTGTGAGTACACAAAATAAATCAACAGAATCGTAATCAATTAATTTCATTACACAAATTGCAAAAAAATATTATAAGCAACTCGTGACACTTTAGAAGGATCATAGAACTGAGTGATTGCTTAATACCGTTGCGCTTCGAAGTTACATAAGGGTTGTTTTAAACTAAGGTCAAATAAGAAGGACGACACTTGAGGCACCTAAGTTCCATACACCTTCAATGTGAAGTCTTTGCGTCTTTTGATGCATCAGCCCCTCTACACAGTGGGTTACACAAAATAGGTTTTGGAGCGCTGTATTATATAATAAATAACACTCTGAAGAGAAAAAGACAGAATGATACACTCCAGCAAAGTAGTGCTTCCCTCCGCCCCCTTTCTCTTCCTCTGAGAATGACGAACTAATTTTTATGAGTTCTGCATTGGTACAAAAAGCAATCCATGCACACACTACAGATAAGACAACTCTGTGATACGAATGAACAATTTTTAATTCGTTCCTGCCTGCCATCCGAAACACGGAGAAGTTTTACAACAAAACGCGGTCTTTTCATGCGCCACTGTCTGACAGCTAGCTGAAACGAATTTGTATGCAAGGCATTTCTAGCGCTTCGGGCAATTCCTATCACAAGACAGTTCAACTTCGTCCGAAATGATTCAGTGGAGTAAATGCTATGGACACATGCTTCGTGATGATTTACCAAGCTATATGAGGAGGAATAACCATAGCGATCGCATATTTGGAGACAAAGTGGGGGTTTTAAAATTATAAAGTAACTTCAATCAGTTATTGAAAAGTACAGAAATGAGCACAGTATTAGATATCATAAGAATATATTAATTCGTCTGTAAAATTTCCAAGATATAGACTTATGTAAGTAATATTAACAGAAGAAATATTAAGTTTGTGACGTATTGCGAGACTCGTAGACAAAGTTACATATAAATTACGCACATGTATGAGAAGTTTAATATATTCTTGATAAAAATAACAAAAATACTTAAATGCATGAAAAGTGCGATTTATTTAAGGCTGTTTTTTCGTCATATGTACAAGAGCGTGAACTTGACGCGGAGCACATTTTCGGACAGAAAAAATGCCTCAATTTTTATAAAAATTTGTGACATTGTAACTCATGCATTTCTTTATAATATAGTGTTTTTAAAATTTCAAAATATTTCATAAATAATTAGTTTTTCATTTTAACATGTGAAGGGATACCTCATTTAGCATTATGGTATGGGGGGAAAAAATGCAAAATACATTTTATAAAAGAAAAAATGTGTCAACTCTGATAAAAATGAGTAGTGTGATAAAATAAGTGATTCTCTACAGGATAGTGTAGCCAGAATATAATATTATTGTTTGAGTGTTTTTATATCTGAAAAAATATTCCGAATTCGGCCCCTATTCTTTAACATTAGCCGAAGATAGCCTTAACGAAATCCTACCGAAATATTTGTATTAATCCTTTATCGGGCTACTTTTTTTATAGTAAAGTTATGTTAAAATATTTTTGGGATTGAGATTAGTTTATATAAAAAAAATCATCTAGCTTATTACCTAAAATTCGTCTTATTTTTAAGATTATTTGGGGGAGGGGGGAGTATGTTTATCACCGCCCACTGGGAACTATTCAAAGGTAATTTCAACAAAAATTTTGCAGTTTTTTTTATATTATTTTACATGATATTTATAAAGTATAATTTGCAAACACTTACAAAAGAAATATTATAAGTTAGATACAATTTGTATACAAATGCTTAAGACTTTATACATATTACTTTCCATGAAATTTCAGAGAACAGGGATCAACATGCAGTGAGGTACTTGCAAAATGTACAAACGTATCTTGTTCCTTCCTTTCTCATGTGCTTGAGAAGAGCACAAACGACAACATCCATGTTTTTATAACATTGGCATATGTTCACCAACTTTAGATAATCGCGCGTCATTTGGATCAGTTCTCTTAGTGCCAGTAGCGCAACGGAGAATATTAGCCCCCCCCCCCTGCAATGTCAGGTTTTGGTCCCGAATTCGGATCTTATAAAGGCTCCCCTGCGATGCGGGGGTGTACGTTTCGCCACTGCTTGGTGCTCAGAAAACTTAATGTCGTCATATTTGCGTGCAGAAATCATTAGTATTAACAGAAGTGAAATCATAGGTGGGAAAATAGCTTTCCATCGGCATTTAAAAATTAATGAAAGCGGTGAGAAGTATATTTATCACGGCCTCATAAAAAGGAGGGTGGGTTTAAATTACTACTTTTCCTACAATGAAACCTCAAAGCAGCTAAGTTTGTGTGTGTGAAGGACATAAACTTTAAATAACTTTATTTTCGACCTTTTCCCTACGGCATCACGTTGTGAGAACTTTCACATCTCGTTTTTCGAACATTCACTGACACTTCATGGAATTCTCCATTCGAGGTAATCCTCCTCAAATCCTCTAATACATCGATACTCAAACTGCGACCCGCATGCGGTCCACCGAGACTTTTTATTTTAAGTGGCCCGGCCATGGTCCATTGCTCTGAGAAATTTACTTATTTAAGAACATTGTACCAAAAATTTGATGGGAAATTATTTGTCAAGAAATCAAATATATCAACTTTGCACCTTTTTTGCTGTCGGTGTCGTACGGGTACGAATTGACATTCTTTTTCTATTTGGAATGGTTACGGTTAGTGATAGCAGACAACAGTGGAGTAGCGACAGTTTCATGGGTGGAACAAATTTTTAACTATCTTTCATACCATGCAAGCGAAAAATATCCGAAAAAAAATATAAATCGTTTCAAGACGATTAGGAGGTTGACAATTTTGTAGTGAAAAACGAACATGGATCAGTAATTGTTTGATTTGTCACGAAAGTACTGTATTTAAAAAATACCAATAAACAAGAATCGTTCAATGATGCTTTCTCTCGAAGATCTCTTTCAAGAGGTTTGTTATATTATTCGTAATCATATGAAACCGTTTACTGATGCAGAAATTGTGAAGGGGTGTTTCTTAAATGCTTCTATTTTAGTGTTAGTGACAAAAATAAAAAGATGTTAAAAAATAATTTAAAAAACACAAAATAGGAGTTATACTATTTCAATCAATTTTCCACATTTTAAATTTCCAATGTTATCTTGGTCTTAACGCATTCCTCACCCCTCCTTCCCCTATTTATCTTCATGTAGCGGCCCGCGTGAAATAACTAGCATATGTATGCAGCCCGTGTGAAACAGCTGGCATATGTTTGCGGCCCAGCAGAAAAAATTGTTGAGTACCCCTGCTCTAATAGTTATTCATTTTAGTTTCATATAAATAACAATGCTTATTTGCGTACATTACAGTTCACAGGGCGATGTTTTCTTCTCTAAGTACACCGTAAAGTACTTCTAAAAGTTAGTTAAGAAATAACGCGTGAGAGCCCGCTACAAAAACTCACTTTTATTTCGATAAAAATCTTGTGTAATAAAATTATAATACAGCATTCCCTTTTACTTTTGGAATAAACATATTCGTTTAAAAATAATTCAAATGTTCTAGATTGGATTGCTCGTTAACGCTGGTCATAATTTCGCGACCATTGACCATTCTGCTATTGCGACTACAAGAGCATTTATGTCAAAAACACATAAAAATTCAATTATTCTGAAGCAGCAGGATTGATAATATAAAGTATATTATAAAAACAGCGCCAAATATTTGGGCAATCCGTCAATGTCAAAATTGCGTAGATTTTGCCTTTATTACCATAGTTTTTGTCGAACTAAAAATTACTGCATGCACTTGGAATATATTCTGCCAAAGCTGGATATTTATAGGATCAATTCTTCGCTGTTTGTTCTCCCTACCGAAAAAATATCCATAAATCATCCCTTTTTCGACCCTCAAACCAGAAACGAGGGTCAAGGCAATCCTCTTTATCCCTCTAGAGAGGGGAATGCTTTAGTGCATGCATCAAGTGTGGGTTATTAGCTTATATAAACCAAAAACCGTACAATATCACCATAGCTCACGCAAAAAATGTTTCAATAATTTTTTTTTCTTTTGAAAGTGGATATTTCCTAAGTTCTTCAGTAGTTGTTTGTTACCAACGCACTCTGAATTAATACGAGGACTATTTTATATATAAGTTCTGAAACAAAGAAATTATAAATACAGTAAGATGCCGAATTTATGCGAGAGGTGGGACGAGATGATAGTCGTTGAAGTCGGGGTATAATTTCACATATAAATACATATAAATTATTTGTAGTTAGAATCGGAGACAAAAAAAAAAATAATAATTTTGAAAAAAAAATTTTTTTAATTAAATATTAGATAATACAAATACAAAACCGCAAACCAAAGCTATTTTGATGAAGAAGGTTCTATAAAATTTAACAAAGTAGTTTGCCGACTCAAAAAAATTTTTTTGTCCCGCAAAGTTTCCTCTCAGCATGTTAATATTTTTTTTATATCTTGTTTTGTTGGAAAAATACGCTCCTCGTTGGAGTCTATATTTTCGAAAAATTGTAACCCTTTTTCAGTTAAATTGATGCCTTCTGCCAAATTCCCAACAATCATTCGATCTTCTGATTGAACTGTGTTCAATCAGACCAAGTTAGACTAGAGACTTAAGTTCTTCAATGTCTTGCTCTTGTTTCTAAGAGTCAATCACAATTCAATCAGAGTAATTCAACTGTCAGCTCCTGGTTGTGGGAATCCTGCAGTTCTTGAGCGTCATTACTACCCACTTCTAAATTTATTTGCATTGTAAGTTCGACAATTTCTTCAATCAAAAAACAAATTTCAGCAGGCTTTGTTACTGATTCCGCTTGAGTTCAGTGATGGAAAAAGGGGGGGGGGGAAC
>BMAV01015077.1:448317-484099 GCA_019973955.1 Trichonephila inaurata madagascariensis
ACGCTTAAAAAAACAAAAGATGAATGGACGAGATTTGAAAATCACATAACTCCGGGTGTCCGCGTAAGTCGTGGAAAAAAAGTTTTAGGATTCACTTTTTTTTTTTTACCTTTGCTACTGATGCAAAGGTATTTTTACAACGACGTAATCTGACAGCAAAAGTTGCAGCAATCACTGAAAATTTGCATGCTTCTACGAATTTATCCGATGGATAACACAAGAATAAAAACAATGACAGTCACAGATGAATTTTTCCAACACAAGGATAAAAACAATGACAGTCAAAATGAATTTTTCCAAACTTAAATTAAAACTATACACCTGCAAAGGAGTTTGAAAAAGTAAATAACCGCCCATTAGCTAAAAGTTCAACGTTTTAAAAGATTTTGATGTAATACTGTATTTAAGATTTAATTTTGAACGTATAAGCGAAATTTTGTGAACTTTAGCAAACTTGCTTCCTTTTCAGCGGTTGGGCTAACCTCCGAGAATAAGTGTAGTAAACGTCGTTGAAGAAACTGTGCAAAGAAGCATAAAAACTTTAAATAAAGCTTGGCTCCAGGAAAATGAAAACCAGATGCAGTAACTTTCATAACTAAGAGCGAAATATTTAAAAAAGAAAACAAGTCGAGAAAGAGACAGAAAGAAGGAAAACATAGTCACACAAAACTGACAGCCAAAATAAAGCACCAAGAGGAAGTACGATACTCAACTGACAGAAGAGAAACCACTACAAACGGCATGAAAGAGAAATATTTGTGAAACAAATACAAAATTCCATTAAAAACATTTCGATAGATGAGAATGAGGATAAAAATTATGCATAAATTTACACAAAGTTTAAAAAGGTGACCAGTTTTTAATAAACAAAACATCAATAAAGGAAGTTATTATAGAAAAAAAAATTCCCTCTGTAAAATAAAGACGTGTTAAATCAACTGACATTGATAAAACGTGAAACTAGAGTAATAGTTTTTCAATAAAAAATCACTAACACGGAAAGCATAGCTTTTTAGAGAAACTAATTCCAAAGATACTAATCTCTAAGTAATGATTATGACAAAAAAAAAATTGCTACTTGTGTCCACCAACTGATATTAAATTGCATAGTTGTGACTAATGCCACCTACTTGACGAAGTCAGATCGAGGTTAAGGGCTAGAGTTTTTACGCCTGTCGTTAACCTTAACTTTGAGCACCATGCAGAAGACAGTACGATTTTGCTCGGTTCCACCGCAATTTAGAGGGAGATAACCCTGGGGTGGCCAGGGTTATCTCCCTCTAAATTGGAGAGATAGCCTCTTTCACCAACCACACAAGAGGACTTGCGGCTCGACGGCTATTTAGAGTACCCCCATGCCACTATACATTTACAAACATCCGTGTCTTCTCCGGGATTCTAACCCGGTCCGCACGGTACCGCAGTCAGCGTCGCTAACCACTATACCGGTTGGGCGACACATTGCATAGTTTAATAATTTATCATTGAAGTAATCACTGATTAGAATTGATCTTAATTTATGTCGATTCCTGAAACAACACGACTACTGTCGACGAACCTCGTAAAGGACGAGGACGACACCTGAGCTGAAACTTCCCTTCCCTCACCACAATTCACCAACGGGAGGAATCGAGTTTCGACTGACTTAACATATATCACATCCTCTACAAAGCAGGCCTTCAGTGACGCTAGGATTCGAACTCTTGGCTCAACAACGGTGGCCACGTGTTCGTGACCACGACCACTCGGCTACCACGGCCACGAAAACAAAAAAGGAGGTGTCTTTTATCGTTACATACAAATGAACTTCGCCAAGTTTAATATATACTAAGAATAAGATTAAATTAAAACTTTCTAGTATAAATATTAGATTTAAATTGCAATACTATCTTACAATGAATATGTGCGAAACTTACAATTTTTAATTAATGAGCAAAATTTTGTGAAAGTTTTGTTACACAAAATATCATAAACGGTGTTTGTAGAGGTTTTTACTATACCTATCATATTAGAACTCTATTCAGACTATAACATTCGATATTTGAGAGAAACTTAACAAGATAGATCCACTAATGGAAATTAATTTCTTAAATTTCCCCCACACAAATGACAAACTAAAACCCCAATTAAAATTTAATAGAAGTTAGAGAGGTTTTTAATATAATTTTCATTATTTCTAAATTTTTAAAGGTCATTAAGTTTATCGATGGATATAGCTAAAGGTTATTTTTAATAGAAGTTTTTTAACGTAATTAAATATTTTAAAAAAGAAAATACTCGCCTTTTTATCAATGTCGAAACTAGAGTTGAAAATTAACAACTATTGATTGATGTTATTTTTTAACAGCGTGTGTGATTAATAAAATTCTATAGACCATAAGACACTTATAAAAACATACGCTTTAAAATTATAATCACCAAACAAGGAATGTAATAAAATGATGCAGACAAAGAGTTTTAAATGGAACTTCGCATTGTAATCACAATTTTCAAACTAAAAAAAAATAATATGATTAAGTAACAACACCCAAATATGAAATTATATTCACAAAGAAATTTATAAGAGGAAAAACAGAAAAATTTCCGAGTCTGAAATTTCAAGGTAATGTAGTGGGAGCCAACCGAAAACATTGCACAACACATTATAAAAAAGACACTTGTCCACCGACTGATACAATTAAGAGACAATCAAAATAACGTATCAGAATCTTAAAGGGTAAAAAAAAATTCTTACTGGCACATAAAAGTTACCGCTACAGTGACAAGGCCAAGGCTGAATTTTTTTTCCTCTCTTTACTCTTATTTTTTTGCAAAGATGATCACGCCTTAACCCTTCAAAAACCTGAACAGAAAAAAACTGCATGTGTACACGTCAAAGGTAGGAGGAATGCCGTCGTCATTGGCTGAAATACGGGAGGGTCGAAAAGTTGATGCAAGGAGGAGGCATGAATACCATCGTCCAAAGTTGGCGGAATCCGGGTCAGTTCAGCCCTCCGCTTGGGTCATGCGAGTTCGAATTGCAAATCTCATTAGCATTTCGCTCCGAAACCCATGCGAGGCTAGCATAGGCTACTTACCCGACTCAGAATTACGATTAGGTATCAGCAGTGCAAACCACAGAAATTTGACCGGCGTTTGTTTTGCCGCCTTTAACTAGATTCTAATTTAAATTCTGGTATTGGGTTAGATCTATAAAAATATGCTAGGGATCTCTCTTAAAATTATCACTATGTGATGTGAGAGTTAATGTGCTTAACTGAAACAAGTAATATAAAATTTAAAAAAATTAAGTCAATTTCTACTTAGATTAAGAAAGAAAAATTTTATTTTAGCTACTTTTTATTAAATAGTTACAAAAAATATAAATATGTATATACATAGGACAGAATCACAACACTAAGTGGTAATTAATTTTTATTCATTATCATTAAAGTATCATATTGTCATCCAAAACAATCGTGTATATAAAGTTTCAGTTCAACTGAATGTTTTAAAACGTGAGAAAAAAAAAAACCGTTTCCAAGTTTTGACACAAGTCACCAAAAGGGTCGTTAAATCGCCAAAAATGATGCCAACATGGCTGTGTGTATTTGTAATTCTTTAAATAATTAGTTTTAATCAATTAATTTTTATTAATTATAATTAAATTATTGTATTGTCATCCAAAATAATCATGTACATAAAATTTCAGCTCAATTGAGCGTTTTAAAATGTATTTTTTTTTTATTAACGATTAAAAATTCCACCAAGATACATAAATAAATATATATAGAGTGTGAGTTAATAGTAGGAATTGAATAACAATCAAAGCCCGCGGCTATCAAATACAAGCGGCCCATGGTAAAATTATCAAACGTTGACCGGTCTACGGCGATAAAAAGGTTGGGATACCCCAAGTCCATATTGGTCACTCCCAGTCTTTGTTTTGACTGTTCTTGTAAATATTTTGCTGCCATTTAAACTCCAGCACACTCAATATCATTATTTAAAACTACAAATCGTTCAATTGAATCCATTCTACACCTGGGGTGGTTGCGGTAGAGGACAGGTCATAGTCCAGCGCTCGTGGCTGTCGTTGTCGAGTTGCAGGTCCGAAACTTAGAGCCACTAAAGACCCTCCGTGTGGAGGAACTGGCGCACGTCAAATCTGTCGAGACTCAAAGTCCTCAAGTTGGTGTTCTGTAGTAGTTTAGAGCGGGTATCAGCTCAGGTGCTGTCCTCGTCACTTGACCGAGGCTCAAAACCGCACGATCCATTGCCAATACCCCTCGTGCAGCTTTATAGTGCGACTTTAATAAACACTCACCAGAGAAAATTAGATGTATTAGCCAAATATTAGAGTTAACAGCATGAGAGAGAGAGAAAACTCTGAGACATCCCCCCTCCACTTGACATTAATATATTTTGACTTCGTTGGCTAGAAAAAGCATTTAAATTCTGTATGAGTGAGAGAATGAGAGCTCTATAAACGACGCATTATAAAGCTACACGAGGACTATTGGCGACGGTCCATGTTATTCTGAACCATGGTCAAGAAACGAGCTGGCATCCCCCTTCTAACTTCCACGCCAACGAGAGGACGTTTGAGCCTCGACAGATTTAACGTGGGCTGCTATGCTACTGCAGCCACTAAATTCTGTATGAAAGATATACCATAATTTTTTCATATCCCGTAGTGTCAAGTAAAATTTTTATTCAATGTACCACACACACACACACAAGTAGAAAAACTACACATTCATATATATTTTCCTATTTTAAAGCACACAGTGCAGAACTTTAAAAAAAACAAAAACAAAAAAAATATTTGAGTGAAAGTGTTCCGTTTTTGAGTCATGTTCTTTCTCGTGGAAAAAACCTAAAAGAAATAACCTTTCGTGAAACCCTGAAGGTAACCACTTTCGTCGGATTATCGAAAGTAACATTCAAGTATTACATGGGATTTTTTTAAACCTCAGGATACACGGAAAAACAGACGGGAATAAATTTCTCTCTCAGGTTACCAAATAAAGAAATATTTAACAGTGAATGATTCATAGAAAGCTTATTGGCTCTTTTAAAGTAAATGTAATATTAACCGTAAAGGTAAAATTTAATAGTTGAATTTTCATTTTAAAAAAAATAAATAAATAAAAACTTTGAGAGCAGGTGTAACATTTTATACAATATCATGCTCCTGTCAATAGACATCATGAAACCAAGGAGAGTATAGCTGTTTTAATAGTAGACCAGTGGCGCACACAAGGGGGGGGGCACGGGTCCGGACCCCTCTAAAGCGCTTGAATTGTTTTCCATTGATTGTAATCCTGTGTATATATTACGTAAAATTTAATTAAGTATTTGTTATTAATAATTTATTTTGATAATTAATGCTAATTATGTATTCAATAATTAGTTTTTTACTGTGTTTTGTTCTCGACAATGGATAAAATCAAAAGAATATGTTTGATGGCGTATTGGAGTATGATACGAGAATGGTGAACCTTCGACCCTGGACCTCCCCCCCCTTGAAAAATTCTTGTGTGCAACACTGATCATGACATACTTGAGATTTAGAAATTGAAAATACTTCAAAGTAAAGTGGATTCTCCTATTTCGACCATTTTGTTGCCACCTTTTTATTTAAAAAATAATTTAAAAATATTCGAAAAAATTTAAAATAATATTAACGTGATGAATTTTATAGCAAAAAGAAAACAAGTTTTAAAGAACTATATATACTTAAGATTAATTCGCGCCCCCCCCCCCTAAATAACATTACGGCAGCTCTTTTCAGTAAGAAAAGGGGAAGAGGAGATTTTTTTATATAGTGATTTTAAAAACTACAACTTTCACTTTAGCAAACAGAAAATGGACGATCAATCACCAGTGAATGGTAATATTTATATTGTAAATAATTTAAAATTTACCATCCTTTTTTGTAGATTAACACAGTAATAAAATCATGATAATACTGAAATGTAATAAAACTTTTTCATAATTTAGCGATATCATTTGAACCATATTTTTTTTCATCTACATATATACAGAAACACCTTTATTATATCGCATTTTAAATGAAAAATCTCTTTGAACATCGAACATGAAAGTTATTTTATTCGAGACCTGGAAAAGTTTACAACATAATCAGTAGCGCACACAGACCTTTCTAATGGGGGGTGGAGGGTGCATTCTGAAAAACACAAAGACATAAGCGCGAAGGGATAATCTCAATTGTGAAAATTAAAAATCTGTTAGTCTTAACACACAAGAAAAACTGGGGAAAACAGACCATGAGAAAAATGGCCTCGCGGAAGATTGATTACTTCCCTGTTTGTTAGCTCTTATTTCAAGACTTATTCAATTTCAGTTAATTTATTTGCAGTAAAGGAAAAAAAAATTTTCAATTTTATTTTACAGTCCGATTCCTATGCATATGCAATTCGAGTACTTATGCATTAACCCATTGATCATTCCGTCAAATAAAAAACAAAAAAATATATCGTCAAATGCCGCCAATAGTGGAAAACCAATCCCGCTCACGTTAAAACATAATAATCTTGTTCGCTCAAGCTCGAATATAATAACCATTTTTTACAGGTTGTACTGTTCCCACACATGCTCAAACACAATACTTAAGCGCATATGCTCGAAAATAATATAACATTCTTTATAATTCGTAATATTCTTCAATCTAGGTCGACTGGTTG
Source organism: Trichonephila inaurata madagascariensis (assembly GCA_019973955.1). Taxonomy (NCBI): domain Eukaryota; kingdom Metazoa; phylum Arthropoda; class Arachnida; order Araneae; family Nephilidae; genus Trichonephila; species Trichonephila inaurata. The sequence continues at coordinate 455,007 of BMAV01015077.1, forward strand.
GGTGGCATGGTTGGTTTTTCGCTGGCCTTTTGCACCTAAGGTTTCGGGTTCGACGGCGGCCCAAGTCGGTGTTTTTTCATGATGCAAAAAATCGACAGCGGCCATGTCGTATGATTATACGGGATGTAAAAGATCCCTAAAGTGTCTGTTTGGCTTGGGTGCTCTCGGCAAAATCAAATCCTAGAACAGGTTTGCATTGCCATACCTCAGGATAGGAAACTGGGCATCAAAATCACTTGCGGCGATTGGTATCCACCAATATGGCGCCGCACTAAAAAAGATACCAGCTTCCGGGGAGAATGTACTAGATTTGCAATGGTAAAACACTAATCCGCAGCCCATTAGAAATAATACATATATATATTCTTTAATTTTGTTGTTTTTGTAGAATTTGGGACCTATTTTCTACGGAAGAGAAAACACAGTTGAGTATTTCCGAAAATTTTATGGGTCTAATTCCTAAATACCCGAGAGACTAAGGGTTTTAGTTAAACAGTGAAAGAAAAAGCATCGCGAAACTGCAAGACAGTATTTAGATTCGTACGCATGCGAATTTATGTGGCGTCGTCAACACAAAGAAAGACTCATTTGTGCCATTTTGAATGCAATTAATACGTTTGGCGACCAAAATAATGCAATTATTATATCACGTTTGTTTTTTAAGCATAGTATTTAATTCTACTATGCTAAATTATTTGTCGAAGAGCTAATAAGGAAAGAGCAGACCCGGGAATTTGTTTTCACGCAAGCGGAAACGATAACAGCATTATTTGCAAAAAATTAGTCGATGGTATAATACGTAAGTACCGCAATACGATTTATGATATCAAAAACACATAATTTTCACTGTGAAAAGACATTACTTCACAAGATAAAATGTGAGTTTGAGCTAAAATTTTACTTTAACCAAACAGTATTATAGCTTCCTTAATGGTAAAAGACCGATTTCCTACACATGTCATTAATTTCTGTTTAATGGGGAAAAGTAGCCATAATACCCTACTTTTCATTCGGAAGAAAAACAAGTAGCAATGATGGGGAACAAGGATAGGTCATGAATATTGTTATAATGACGGGGTGTGTGGAAAAGAGCTTATATGTCAATGTTAGAAACTTGATAGACAGTTACAAGCAAGTAAGAAATGCGAATCCATGTTTTTTGTAGAGATATGTGCTGAAGTCACGTTCCCTCGAGATATGAAATCAGGCAAGAATTCAAAAACAAAAATATGAACAATTTTAAAAAAATAATTCTTTTTATTTAAAAAAAAGAAAAAATGAAGTTACATTAAGCCAAGGTAACCAGATTCGAGATTATTTGCTTCTATATGAGTTTTTTTCACAACTAATTTTTGTTTTGTTTTGTTATTATTGCTACTATGCTAGAGGTTATTTGCAAATTGAAATATATATATATATAATAAACTAAACTCAGTGGCGCAACAGCCCATGAGGCACAAGGCCCACTGTGCCCATCTCAATGTACCTAACCATTGGACGCTGAAGTGCATTGGCAGATGTCCCGATCAGTCTATACCGAACCCCCACCCCCAGTGTTTAGTCCCCAAGCAAGCTTGGTACTCATTTATCGACCCAATGAATGGATGAAAGGCTCAGTCGACCTTGCCCAGCCCGAGGATAGAACCCAGGGTGAGTGAGTGAGTGAATATTAACGTCGCACTGTTCAGCTACACGAGGGCTTTTAGCGACGGACCACGTAATTTTGAACCATGGTCAAGTGACGTGGACGACACCTGAGCTGGTACTCCCCTCTTCTAACTACCACACCACACCAACGGGAAGACGTTTCAACTCTCGACAGATTTAGCGTGCATCGCTGCCCTACACGGCGGGTCTTTAGTGGTACTGGGCTCGAACTCGTGACAAAGCCAGCCACGATCCGATACCTATACCACTCGGCTACCGCGGCCCCGAGGATAGAGCCCCGGACCTGTGGTGTGGAAGAGCGATATGCCATATATATAATACTACATTAATAAATATTTTTTGCTTTATTAGAAATGAGATATATAATATTTAAAAAAAAAAACAAAAAACAAATGAGCAAAAATAAATCTGTGAACAAAATTCCGTGAATGTTAGGGAGGGGAAAACAGAACTCCCCCCACTACATTTTTTTTTAATATCAACGCTATATGAGGAATCCCCCGTTTATGCGGCCCGTATGTTACACGGTTGTTTTAACTCTTACGTTTGTATTCTCAGTTTACAATCTACACTACTTAAATAAATACCTGCATTTAAGCTTTTACGTGCTCACATCACTATTTTTCAAGACAAATACTATAAATTTGGAACCAAGAAATGAATTGTAAAAAATCAGAACAGGAAACGAAAATTCCGGATGTGTGGGCAGCTTAATTAAGTACAAAATAAGATACGTTTTTATTATTATTGAGGTCATGTGCATGATTTATTTTTTCCAATAACGTACTCAAAATATTATGTAAAATATTTTTTAATAAAAATACTATTAAAAATGCAAATAAGGCAATTTATAGGAAATATACAAATACTACAAAAAATGTACAATAAAAGCATTGCCCCTTGAATTACGTATATAAATGCAAGCAAAAAGAAACGGGGATAATCCTGTGTTTCATTTGGATAACCTCAATATTAAAAAATTTTCCATTTTAACTATAATAATGTATGCATATGTGTGTGAGAGAGAGGAGACCGATAATATTCTAATAAATTCACTGCGTATTATGTCCCAATTAACTCTGCAAATGTGTAGTTAGTATAATTGGAAATGAGTTGAACGAATTTAATACTACAAAAATAAGGCTAAAATAGCTTTGTAAGCTTACAACTCATGTAAGAGCATATTTTGGAGAGTGTTACGTTTTTATTTTAGATTACTTGATTATGTCACAATATCATGTTTGGTGTTGACAGTGATATTCTCATTATGTTTATGTTACAAACCAAATGTGACAGAAAAAACATTTGTACCACAAGAAAACTTTACAAGGAAATTATATTTAAGTCCAGTAAGTTTCATTAAATTACCCAACAGTGATACTCAACCAGCAGCCCACTGGGCCTTTTTAAGTGGACCGGTCATAGCCCAATGCTATGAAAAATTCATTTATTTATAAAATTTTGGTGGGAAATTCTTTGTTAAAAAATCAAATATACCAATCTTGATTTTTGCTGTCGATGTCGTATGAATGTGAATTGGTATTTTTTTATCTGATTAGTGATAACAGACAACAGTGGAGTAGCGACCATTTTATGAATGGAGCTAATTTTTAACTGTTTTTCGTATCTTGCAAGTGAAAATTACTTGGTTGTTTCCAGACGATTCAGAAATTGACTATTCTGTAGTGAAAAACAAGCATGGATCAATGATTGTTTGATTTGCCACGAAAGTGTTGTATTTAAAAAATACCAAAAAAAACAGGAATCGTTCAATGACACTTTTCCTCGAAGATATCTTTCAAGAGGTAATAAATAGGCTTTCTTGAATAATCTTTACAAAAGCAAAAAATTATTTTGTCAGTGGTAACAAAGACCCCCTATGAAATTTGTTATATTATTGGTAACAGTAGCGCACAAAAAAATTTTTCATGGGAGGGGTCCAGGGTCGAAAGTTCACCATTTTGGTATCATGACCCATTACATCACCCAGCATATTCTTTCGATTTTCGGGAACAAAAACAATAAAAAATTAATCATTTAATAAATAGTTAGCATTAATCAATAAAATTAATTATTAATAACAAATACATAATTAAATTTTACGTAATATATACGTAGGATTATAAACAATCGGAAAAAAATAAATCAAGGGCTATGGGGGGTGTCCGGGCCCCTAAGACACCCCCTTGTGTGCGCCACTGATTGGTAATAATATGAAACCGTTTACTGATGCAGAAATTGTGAAAGGGCGATTCTTAAATGCTTCCAATTTAGAAAAATTCAGTGACAAAAATAAAAAATATAAAAAATAATAATTAAAAAAAGTAAAATAGGAGTTTTAATATTTTGATCAATTTTCCACATGTTAAATTTTCTATGTAATCTTCGTCTTAAAACATTTCTCCCCTCCCCCCTCCTCCATTAATCTTCATGCTGCGGCCCGAGTGAAATAGCCACATATGTATGCGGCTCGCGTGAAGTAGCTAACTATGCGGCCCGGCAGAAAAAAAGGTTGAGTACCCCTGGTTTAGAATATTCGAAGTTCAAATTCACGACTATGAACATTAGGATTTCTGATCTCTAAATTAGGATGCTACTGGTCTTATTGCTCAAAAGCAAAGATTCCATAAGGAAACGCTGCGTTACCAAAAATTTCACCAAATATATCCTTGCTTTTATTTTTCCCATAATAATCATTTTTCTAACGACGTATCTCTCTCTTTCACACACTCTCTCTACTTCTTCTTTAAAAAAATCTTACAGAGCTTCACACATTAAAAACGAATGATACGTGAGAATATGACACACAAAAAGAATCATTTTGTGGATGGTAAATTTACAACATTTTAGAAAAGATTGGAAAGGAAACTATTGATTTTTTCCTGTTTAAAGAATAGCAGGGCTAAAAAAAATTAATTATTGCAGCCCAAAAAAGCGAATATAGAACAACGTTTTGGATCAAATATTTTAATGAGTGTGAAATCAGAATTCACACTTAAATAAACTATAAAAAATATCAGTTACATATAAATTTTTGGGGTTTTGTGACAACTCAATAAAAGTCATTAAACTGATTGGATAAACTATTGAAGGTAACTGACTACGTTCGAAACCGTGGGGATATTTAAAGTCAGTTAAATTATAATATACCGTAAAATTCAGCGTATAACATGCACTTTTAACACAAAAATTAAGGTCGAAATTTACGGGTGAGCGTTATACGCCGGGTATAAAAATGAGAACTAATGAGAAAAAAACTAACAAACTGATGACTCACGTGACATGCAATGACTATAATAATCCATCAGGAATATATAACTTACCTGAAAAGAAAAGAAAATACGATTAATTTGAATGTTATATAATATAAAATCAAACATAACATAATCGCATATTTTTTTCAAAAAAAAAAAAAAAAACATAAAACAATCTTTTTAAACATGCTAAAATTACGTATGAAATATATTCAAATATCTTGGAACACACACACACATTGCACACAGTAGCGCACACAGGAATTTTTCAGGGGGGGTCCGGGGTCGAAAGTTCACCATTCTTGTTTCATGCTCCTTTTGATTTTGTCAATTTTCGGGAACAAAACACAGTAAAAAACTAATTCTTGAATAAATAATTAGTATTAATTAATAACAAATAATTAAATTTTACGTACTATATAATTAGAATTATAATCGATTGGAAAAAAATCAAGGGTTTTGGGGGGGTGGCCCCCCCCCCCCTTGTGTGCGCCACTGATTGCACATAAATACCGAAAAATCCGGCGTATAACACTTTTTTTTAATACAAAAAATGATATAGAAATTTACGGGTGCGCGTTGTACGGCAGGTATAAAAATGATAGCTTTAAAAATAAAGTTAAAAAAAAAAAAAATGACATAGAAAAAAATTAGGCTTCTATACATATATTGAAATACTATTTATTAAAAAGAAATGACATTCCTTATGAACTTAGAGGGTTGTAGTTCTAGAAGTGCACTATTTTTTTCTGAAACTTTTGGAATAATACTTCGAATAAATGACTTCAAAATATTAGAGCATTGTGCATATACATTTCAGATTTCTTCTTAAAAAGTGAGGTGCGCGTTATACGGCGAATATACCTAAAAATTAAAAATTGCGGCTTGAAAGTATAGGTGCGCGTTATGCGCCGGATTTTACAATACATATAAAAATTGTTTTAAGAATATTATTATAAGAAAAAATTATTTAAATGCAATTTTTTTTCTTTTATTTTTTTAGCAAAAAATGAAGGATGGCATATTTTCAAAACATTCTTCTTTCAACAAAAATGCTTCTATATTAATAATACTTCAGCTGAATATAGCTAGTACGGCTATACAAAGCCTTGAACAATGATTTTTAAAAAATTCACATTATTTTCAGAGTTACGATCAACTGTTATAAAAACCGATGTTTTCTGTTAAAAAATTTCTCCACTCTGATATTATATAAGATATGAATAAATCCACTTCTTAACAGTAAATTTCAAAAATCCTAGTTCAGGGTTTGTACAGAAGTGTTTGCTAAATATAAGCAGAATATTACTATTATAGAAACATTTTTCATAGTAGGAAAATGCTTTAAAAACGTCATTTTTTGCCTTATTTTTAATATATTCTTAAAACAATTTTATACGCATCTCCTAATTCAACTAACACTAAATATTCAAATATTTATATATACAGTCGAACCTCTATATTGCGAATTTTTCTATATAGCGAACTTTTTCCTGGAACCAAGAACATTTCACGATTTTCTTCGTAAAATAACCTCCCAATAGCGTCCATTTTCTATATAACGAACTTTTTCTTGTATGATTCAATTTTTTTTCTATCCCTATTTTTAAAGTATTTCTGGACATTTAAAATTAATCTCTCTTTTAAGACATTTATGGTTGTTACAAAGTGAGTTTTGGCGCATTGCAAAGGTGTGTGTGTGTTTGTGTGTGTGAGGTGTATATATTATAAAACAAAGAATTTTTTCAAAAAAAAAAAAAAAAAAAATTAAACAAAATTAACAGTTTTTATGAGTAATTAAATTTAAGAACGCATGTGGTAATGTATGTTTAGAATCTCTAGTTTTTAAATAATTTATGTTTAAAATTACTTGCATGCTTTAAATTAGAAAATGTCCTTAAAATTCATTAATTTTAATTTAAAATTTTTTTCTTAGTGTTGAAAATGCAATGTATTCCTCGACATTTTTTTTTTCTTGTTTTCCTAGCACACAGTTTTTCTTTCTTTCTGTCTTTCTTTATATGTAAAATACATAAATATTAATTTATAAAAAGGTGTAAATAATTACTTTTTCGAATATTTTTGAATATATAGTGTTCATGAATTTTTAAAATTTGTTTTATGTGGATTATAAAGTATATTGAAAGATGAACCTCTACAAAACGAATTTTCCATATTTTCTTTTTTTTTGGGGGGGGGGGGGTTTTTGCGGCTGGGTTATAAAGAAGTCCGCTGGTATTTCATTTTTTCGCTTTTCCAAAATCCCGGTTCAAACGCAGTCATTCACCAAGAAAATCATAATGTGATGTCTGTTATTCATTGAATTATTTTCAGATCTTTCGTCTTTTTTAAGTGTGTGAGTGTTTTCTCGTCAAATACATAATACAAGTGTTTTATTTGTCAATAAACAATTCAAGCAAGAGTAAGAAGTAATCCCAGTAACAAGGTAAAAGGGAAAATTCTGTAAGAAATGTCATAACTGTTATATTTCTTCACATTACATAGCATTACTATATCTGTCTTCATAATTCTGAAAGTGAAAGGGAGGGAATTAGGGAGGAAACGCAGAGAAAAAAAGGAATTTCGGGTGGAGTTCCCAAGCATAAAAGGAAAAAAAAAAACGAAAGTGTTTTACAAGCGACGGAATCGTTGATTTTCAAGGTCACTCACTTCGTTTCACATCGGTAGTCATGGCAGTCAGTGGCTCACCCAGTCATCTGTGACTTCTCAACTCCACTTTTCCGCGCAAAGCACCCTCTGGAGTCGGCGGGGAAAAAAATGTATTTTGTAGTTTATGTATTTATTAACGATGTTTAAAGTGGATTTTTATTTATTTATTTATTTTTTTTTTTCTTTCCTTCTTTTATTATCCATATTTTAATTTTTATGACCTCTTCCATGTACTCAACACTCCTTGCAAGGGATTCAGAGATGGATATTAAAAAAAAATAAAAAAAAAAAAAATTCTGCCATAAATAATGTTTTATTCACAAACCGGGAAGAATAAGCAAATGATGGCGTAACTAAAGAACAAAATACTGCTGAAGTATTATATTGGAGTTTTTTTCTTATAAGTCTCTGGATTTGTAACCATGTATAAAGAAAGTCACTTTTTTATTTGAATATACATGATAAATATGGTAATCAGTAGCGCACACAGGAATTTTTCAAGGGGGGGTGGGGATCGGGTCCAGAGTCGAAAGTCCACCATTTTTGTATCATGCTCCTTTTGATTTTGTCGATTTTGGGAACAGTAAAAAAACTAATTATTGAATAAATTATTAGCATTAATTAATAAAATTAATCATTAATAACAAATATTTAATTAAATTTTACGTACTATATACTTAGAATCATATCAATCGGAAAAAAAATCAAGGGCTTCTTGGGGGGGGGGGCCGGACCCCTAGGACCCCTGGCCTTGTGTGCGCCACTGATGGTAATGATCTATAGATCTCGAATCATCGGCACATGTCCGTAATCTGACGCGTGAGTGAATGTTTATTAAACTCAAACTAAGTGGTGCAACAGCCCATGAGGGCCAGGGCCTACTGTGCCCATCCCAGTATACGTGATCACTGGGCGCTGAGGTGCATGGGCAGATGTCCCGATCAGGTGGTCAGTCTAAAGCCGGACCCCCAGTGTTTAAGTTCCCAAGCAAGCTTGGTACTCATTTATCGACCCACTGCAGTAGGGATGAAAGATTGAGTCGACCTTGCCCAGCCCGGGAATAGAACCCGGACCTGTGGTGTGGAAGCGCGATACACTACCATTCGACCACTGGGCCTTCGAGTGTCGCACAAAAAAGCAACAGGCAATTGGCGACAAACTTTGTAATTATGAACCACAGTCAAGTGACAAGGACGACACCTTGCTGTCACCTCCTCTCCAAACTACCACACCAAAGGGGGGATAGCGAGCCATGGCAGAATTAACGAGCATCAGTCTTGCCACACAGTGTTCGGTCGCACTAGACTCGAACTCATGACACGCCGGTTACGAGTCCACGACCATGACCACTTGGCTACCGCGGAGAGAGTACAGCAATCAACAAAATTATTTAAAATTCCAAAAACCTGTCACCGGAAGCACAGCCAGCTCAAATCTCTATTTTTTTTTCCCCCAGTTACATTTGAGAAAACTGGGGAAAAATGCACCTGGATTTGGGGAATTAGTATGTTGTTACTTATGCCACCTGATCGACAGTAACATCAGATCAAGGTCCACGAAATTCATCGCAGCTAGGGGCTAGATTTTTACGCCTGTCGTTGGTCTTATCTTTGAGCACCATGCAGGTGACAGAACGATTTGGCTCGGTTCCACTCCAATTTTGAGGAAACACACCCTGGGGGTGGTCAGGGGCTTCCCATCTGTCTTCCCCTTCCACCAATCTCACGAGAGGACTTGCGGCTGGACGGTTATTTAGAGTAGTGTTCCCCAGCCTTTTTATCGCCGCGGACCAGTCAACGTTGGATAATTTTACCGCAGCCCGCTGAGGGGAAGGAAGTTGATTTTTTATATTTCTGATTGTTTTGTTTTAATAATTTTATTTTAATTGTGTATATATATATATATATATATATATATATATATATATATAAACGTGCCTTCAGAATAAAATATAGCTACACCAAAAATGAATATAAAGTGACTTAACAAGGAATATAAAGTGATTTTCATAAAAAGTAGCCCAAACCCAAGAAAAATATGCCGCAGTAAATAAAATGGAAATAATTTAATGTTTCTTCAGAGGACCAGTAGTATTTGATCCACGGACCAGGGGTTGGAGACCACTGATTAGCAGTGATCCGCAACCTTTTTATCGCTGCGGACCGGTCAACGTTTGATAATTTTACCGCGGCCCACTGAAGGTGGGACACGTTGATTGTTTATAGTTTAGATTGTTTTGATTTAACAATTTTAATTTAGTTACATTTAAATATGCCTTCAAGAATAAAATATAGTTACACCAAAAATGAATAAAAGTGATTTAACGTGGAATATAAAGGGATTTCCGTGAAAAGTTGAGCAAATCCGAGAGAAATGCACCGCTTTAAATAAAATGGCAATAATTTAATGTTCTTCAGGCGGCACGGCACCATTTGATTCATGGACCGGGGGTTGCGGATCACTGATTTAGAGTACTCTCATGTCGCAAAGGCACTATACATTTACAAACATCCATGCCTTCGCCGGGATTGGAACCCAGGCTCTACGGCAACGCAGTCAGCGTCATTCACCACTATACCCGAAGGGCGGATTAATATCATTACATCAATGAAAAGTCAATAATAAATTTTCAAATTGAATAAAACTAACCATTATACTAGAAATTTTAAAAAGAAAATCCAAGGAAAAAGTATTTATTTCCAATGGGGATGTGGATTCGTATTTATCATTGCAGACCTAGTACATTCTCAGGAAACTGGGATCACTTTTTAATGCGGCACCATATACGTGGAATAACAATAGCTGCAATGTAATTTTGATGCCAGTTTCAAACCTAGAGGGAGGCACCTGAGCTTTGACGATGCGAAATGGTATTAGGAATTTAAATTTTGCCGAGAACACCCTAACCAAATAGACACTCTAGAGATCTTTAACATGCCGCATAATTATACGACATGAACGCTGTCGATTTTCTGCGTCAAGAAAATCCATCGACTTGGGCTGGGGTCGAACCCGTAACCTGAGGCCTACAAATCCAGCGACAAATTAACTACACCATCCTGCCAGCAGTAAAAAGTATTATAAATAGTCATTTACTTTTAAACACACACAAAAAAAAATTCAGATGATAATTTATCAAATATTTTTTAACGATGTTCTGAAAAATCTACAAGTACTGTCTTGTAATGCATCAAGGATACAAAACTCACTGTTCTCACTGTTTTATTCTATCCAGCTCATTTCAGGTTGTTGTTTTTTTTTTTAAAAAAAAAAAAAAAATGAATTTATTATTTATACGTTTAAAATCTCGTAAAATACTAGCTAAATTAAGTACGACAGAAATTATTACACAAAAAATTGTGCCACTGATTCTGTTACATACTTCTGACAATTAGTTTAAAGACAAATTATTCGATGCATTGTAAAATTATTTTTATCCGTGTAATTACAAATTTATTCGCTTTTGGTTGAAACTCATGATTGAAGTTATAGTATTTATTCAAGAGGTCGAATACAAAATCACATGTAATTTACCAAGATCAATTATTTGTTTTATAAAACAAAAATGGCACAAAAAACATTGTGTGTATTTTCTTTAATAACGACTCATCAACAAACTAGTATAAAAAAAAAATTAAGTCAATTCCTACTTAGATCAACAAAGAAAAATTTTATTTTAGCTATTTTTTATTAAATAGTTACAATTAATATAAATATATATATACATAGGACACAATCACAACATTAAGTGGTAATTCATTTTTATTAATTATCATTAAAGTATCGTATTGTCATCCAAAACAATCGTGTATATAAAATTGCAGTTCAACTGAATGCTTTAAAACGTGAGGGAAAAAAATCTTTGACACAAGTCGCCAAAAATGAGGCCAACGTGGCTGTATTTGTAATTCTTTGAATAATTAGTTTTAATCAATTTTTATTAATTATAATTAAATTATTTGATTGTCATCGAAAATAATCCTGTATGTAAAATTTCAGCTTAATCGAGCGCTTTAAAATGTATTTTAACGATTGAAAATTCCACCAAGATAAATAAATAAATAGAAAGTGTGAGTTAATAGTAGGAATTGAAAAATCTTTTCAGGAACATTGCTTTAAAGCACAGTTGAATGAGCTGCAATTAATTTTATAAAGCCGTTTGGGCCATTTTTTTTCCTTACATTATAATAGCAACATGACAATAATAAAATTTTGAACGACGATTTTGATATGGCGTTGACCCATCAATAATATACAGTGAAATACGTTTAACGTGAAAACGCTTAAGACGAAATATTGGTTCACACGAAATAATACAACGGTCCCGACAAACTACTGTGTATTTTCGTGCATTTTTTTCTCTTTTTACACGAAACGAAAATCGCTTAGCAAGAAAAGATTTCTCTTCTAGGAGAGGGAGGATATTGAAACCTGGACCGACGCTCAATGAAATGTTTGAGAAAAATTCTGTATTATTGGACTGTCCTACTGTATCACCGGAAAAATACGTTGCAGAAGATGATGATAATGTGTACCCTTAATTATGGCAGGCAAAAGACATTTTGGAGTTTGTTCAAAGCTCGAAAAATATCACTGATGCAGATTCGGACGATGAAAATGAAATGAATAATGCAGCTCTTGTTCCCACTTCATCCGAAATGAGGAACATAAGGAAAAGTATGCGCAGTTATTTAGACGGCATATTCCAATAGTGAAATGAAGAACAAAATGGATGACATAGAACAATTTGTTGACTATTTGATTCTAAAAAAGACTATACAGAGAAAAATCAATTATTTTCTGAAAACTCAATAAATGTTTTGTTTATCAAAAAATTTGAAAATTTAGTATTAAATTTCATACAGTCCTCGCGAATGTTTTTGTTTCATTATATTAAATACATGCATATATACATATTTGTGTAAATAAAACGTGCTCTAATAAACTTAATTTTGTCGAATATATGTTTTTTTACAATATCCTTTAACACGAAAAAATATTTCAGTTCCTTCAATTATATTTTAAACGATTTCCACTGTAATTCTTTTTGACACAAGAATTACTTTAAAATAGAGAGTTTCAACCTCAAATCTATCAAAACATTTTGGTCATTACAATTTCCGGTACACCTACCACAAGACATTTCAAAACATCTATCACATAATGCATCTGACATCTGGAAGAGCTTAAAACAATAAACAACCCTTTTGTTTTAAATCACAATATTAAAACCTATCATTAACAAAAACTTAAACAAAAGGTCGGGATGTTTCTACCCAAACCAGAATGTCCTTCGAAAGTACTCCTCCGACATCGAGTCCTACACGTTGGACGATGCCATTCGAGGAGTTATAAATAATGGCGCGGTGGCGTAATCGAATGCAAAGCGTCTTCTACCTCCGTTCCGTTTTGTTGCATTTCTATTATCGTGCATTTTGCAGATAAACCACCTTATTCGCTTTTTTGTCATTTGCTATTTGGTGAATGTCACGATTCATTGTATTTCACACGGAGAGAGCTTTTTCGGAATTGTTGGAATACTGTTGAAACGAGTTCCTTTCGGGAAAAGCATTGACCTCTTTTTAATTGGCGACTAAATATTGAATTGATGAGTGGCTTTTTTCGAATTCAAAGAGGTTTCTTCCCCCTTGTCCATTATACAAGTGCCAATCGTGGTGACCTTGAACTAATTGTTTTTATTAAGGTGTTATCCTAGGCGAATGTTCTGCGAGGATTATTATTGTCTTTCATTTTTTTTTTCCATAGAAAATTAATCCTATCATGTTGTTTTGTTTCTTCCATGCCATTATTTTTATATCAAACCGGGTTTATTTTATTACCTTTACGGTCACATCCAAGCCGTCATTCGCCCATTTGAATTCCAGAAAAATGTGTCAAGGGTATGTTGAACTTGTTTTCCATTTACAGAATATTTTTTAATGTGCATAGATTTCACAAACATTGTTATTCGATCGTGATTATCCTAACGAATAACACTTTCAGGAAAAACATTTATTTTTAAATTTGTGGCGCCTTTTGAAATATTTAAAAAGGTGTTTTTTTATTGCTTTAAGCCTTTAAGAAATTTACACATCAATAAATACATATTAAATTCTAAAAATTAAAAGTAATAATGAAGATGCCCAAAAATTTCAACAGTGGCATTTCTGCGTAAGAGTACAGAACCAAGCACATCACTGAAAATCATTTACTAATTATTTTTTTTTTTTGTACACCATTAATACTATAAGGTTTTTATTGTTTTCCACCGCAAACTGTTTTTTCTTCATAGTAATATATACCCATAAGTATTCAAACCTATCAAAGCAATCAAAGGATTATTTGGTGCTTTGCCGTTTCAATGGCGCAAATCTTGCCAAGTTGGCATTATTGGCGGCAACACACAATATACATATAAAAGTATTAATGAATATTAGCTCTTATATTGGTTTTCCATCCATTTTTGATGTATTATGAAAAAGACGTAATCGTGAAAAGAAAAGACCACGACTTGTTTTGAATGTTGAGGTAAAAGGCTACAAGTGGGAATATTCCGCTTGGCGTCAGTTGTACAATTTTTGCCGACTTTATCGACGCCTAAACGGAAAAGTACCGATTACTTAATAACGGTACTTACGTATTATACCGCCAATCTATTTCGCCAAACAAAAAGACATCGCCAATTCAAGAAATGTAGCCAAATGTTGACATATTTATTTTTTTGTGTTCGAATTTCCACGAGAACGGTTTCTATTATTGCTACATATCATGACATTTGGCAATGACTTTTGATTTGATGAAATTGTCGACGGAAAACTATGTAAGTACCTTAATAACATAAATTTCACAAAATTATATTGAATTATTAGTTTGATTCGATTTTCACAGATATACGCAGAAACTTTCAATAATTGCGCATGAACAGGTTTAAATTCTTCTTTATACATGAGACAGATAAGATATTCTGTTTCAAGGATTTAATATTTCTAGTGATCTAAAAGATTTATGTTTCGTAGACTATTTCGCAATCTAGTCCTTCAAAAATAAATACAATATATCAGACTTAAAAATCTTTCTAAATCTATTCTTTTTTTACGGCGGGACCATTCATTTCCCCTTCTGTGAATAATCAGTTGAACGAATCTTACTTCACGTTCTATTTCCTGCACTTGCATTGAAATATTGAACGAAACAATTTCAGAGAAACAGACAATATTTTATTCTTTTTCGGTTTTATAGTAAAAACACAATGGACTCCCTCTACTTTAATCACTCTTTAAAAGATCGAATCCTTCATCGGATAAAAAAAAAAAAAAAAAAAAAAATGACTAGTTAAACCTAATTATATATGGAATACAATATACATCACTTCGCAAAATGTGGAGGAAATAAAGTAAAAACTACAGAAGCACTATCATACATTTCTATACCATATCACTATGTTCGGAACCAGTTAAAAATAACCTGTTTGAGTATATTTATATTAGAAAATGAGAACACTATACTTTACATGATATCAATGGAATTGGAATTTTTACCTTCAGTTTAGAGCAGTGATTCTCAAACACTGTGTTGCGGCATTTTTGTTTGCCGCCAAATTTTTTTTGAAGTACTAATTATATTCCAAGAAAAGAAAATTCGGAACCGAATCGTTTAGTTGTTTTATAGAAATAAATATTCTTGATATAATTAACTTATCCTTTTGTGAATAGATGGATATAAAAAATTTTGACTGGGTTCTCATAATTCATTTTTGATATAACGGTAGAATTAATTTTGAATGAAAGGGAAAACTAATTTCGCTCTGTAACAATTGAGATTTAATTTCAAAACATTCCTTAGAATCAATTAATTCTTTTTGGATTAAAATTAGAAGCAATTATCTCATTATAGCTAAAAAAAAGCTTTAAAAATATTGTTACAATTTTCTACGTCTAATTTTCGTGAATTCGAATTTTCAGCATTAACAAATATAAAAATGAAAAAAAAGATCGATACTTTTAAATGTAGATGTAGATGAGAATGGAATTATTATTTTTACGACCCAATATAAACGAAATTATTAAAAATCATCCAGCTCGTATTGTGCATTAAAAGTATTCAAACAATAAATTTCTAACTAATTACTCAATAAATGTTTTGTTGTCTTAGTCGTACAAATTATTTTACTTAACATTGAAAAATGTTATTAAACTATTTTACATAGTGTATTACAGATAAGTAAAATTCTTTCAAACTTATTTTATTCAATTCCTACTATTAGCTCATACTCTCTATTTATTTATTTATCTTGGTGGAATTTTCAATCGTTAATAAAATACATTTTAAAGTGCTTAATTGAGCTGAAATTTTATACACATGACAATACAATACAATGGATGACAATACAATAATTTAATTATAATCAGTAAAAATTAATTGATTAAAACTAATTATTTAAAGAATTACAAATACAGCCACGTTGGCATCATTTTTGGCGAATTAAGGACCCTTTTGGCGAATTGTGTCAAAACTTCAAAAGGTTTTTTTTTTTCCCCACGTTTTAAAGCATTCTGTTGAACTGAAATTTTATATACACGATTTTTTTGGAGGACAATACGATACTTAAATGATAACTAATAAAAATTACCACTTAATGTTGTGATTCTGTCAATCCATATGCATACTTATATGAATTGTAACTATTTAATAAAAAATAGCTAAAATAAAATTTTTCTTTGTTGATCTAAGTACCAATTGACTTTAAAAAGTTTTTTTAATATTACTTGTTGTTAGTGTGTCGCCAATTTTGAAATTGTTAAAAGTGTACCACAACAAAATAAAGGTTGAAAAGCACTGATTTAAAGGCTAGTTGTGCCGAGTGCGCTTGAGGGAGTATCTATTGTGTGCATAGGGGCAATTCGATTGTACGTAAAATATGCAAGAGTAACAAATAGAATATAAGTGACAAGTGAATTATTTTTTATATTAGCAAATAAAAGAAAAAATTAAAAGAAACTATATTTGGCATGTGATATTCTGTGACGTCTCTCGCGTCTTTCTGTTAACATGACTCCTATGTTCTTTGACGGCCACGATTAATGGCAAAACTTTTCCAACCCAATACCAAGAAGATAAACGATCATAATATGTAAATGAGATATACTATAAAAGGATATCGTGGCAAGCTTAGATATAGCGCGGCAGGCTCAGAGATAGTATTGTGGAATTATTCTGATCGATAGCGTGACAAAGCTTAGTGTGAAATCTTGCGGATCAAGAATTAGCAGCATTGCGGATCAAGAATCTTCATATATAAAGTTTATAGATAATATTCTCTAGGTCAAGGAACCAGAACTGAAAAAGGTAATATTGGATATAAGTAATTAGAGGAATAGAATTATTTATGATAATTGAGATAGAGGATCTAGTTGCGTGATCTGACTTAAATACGTGATTTAATTTGGGCTTGACTCTCACTTTAATTAAATTTGTCAAATTAGAATTTAAGTAATATAAGTTATTCTTAATAAAAGTTGTATTAAGAATTATGTCTCATCATTTTGATAATCCCACACCTCTAGCTTACGCGGAACCGGCACGACATGGTCATCATAGGATGGCTATGTCTCAATTCAATGTCCCCGGTAAGAAAATTCACGGAAACAGATCCATAAAGTCTCGTGTCTTTATGATTTTCAACTCTTACACGCAAACTTCTAATTTAAACGCCCATCTCTCTTTCATATGAGTGTCGAAAAACGACTGTTTAGTATTCAGCGATTTGCACCTTTATCTCCTTTAACAATCAGAGATTTTGAGAAGGTAAAAACCCGAATTCGGCCATATACAAACTAAAAATAAGGGGGAGGGGGGTAGAACAAATATTAAGAAACAAAATATATCAAGAAACAATATATCGAATACCCCAACAATGATCGATTTTACCAGTTATATCGATTAATGACAAACTTAAGGTCAAACAAAGAAAATAAATGTTTGAACAATGCTATATTAGTTGATATAGATTTGGATAAAATGTAAGATATTCCAATAAGCTGCATTGAATCAAGATACTTAATGGAATACAACTCAAAATCCCCCACAAAAAAAAAAGATAAAAACTCGTTAAAAATCCAAAAAAAAAAGGTAGTCTTATTTTGTTTTATCCTTAGAATAATCTGTCTCTGTGAGTTATCTTAATTTAATTTTTAAATCTGGAATATACGATAGCAATCAAATACTTTAATAAATAGAAAAGCTTTTTTTTTTCAAATCATTTGCATCTGAACGACAGCAGGACATTTTTTCCCCATGGATAACAAGGTCATAAGTTTAAAAAAATTTCATGAATTAACAAACATACATCAGTTTTGATTCATTCAATTCCTACTATTAGCTCACACTCTCTATATTTATTTACCTTGGTGGAATTTTCAATCGTTAATAAAATACATTTTAAAGCGCTCAATTCAGCTGAAATTTTATATACATGATTAGTTTGGATGACAATACAATAATTTAATTATTATTAATAAAAAGTAATTGATTAAAACTAATTATTCAAAGATTTACAAATACAGCCATGTTGACATCATTTTTTGGCGACTTGTGTCAAAACTTTAAAAGATTTTTTTTCTCACGTTTTAAAGCATTCAGTTGAACTGAAATTTTATATACACGTTTGTTTTGGATGAGAATACGATACTTCAATGATAATTAATAAAAATTAATTACCACTTAATGTTGTGATTCCGTCCTATGTATATACATATTTATATTAATTGTAACTATTTAATGAAAAGTAGCTAAAATAAAAATTTTCTTTGTTAATCTAAGAAGGAATTGACTTTAAAAAAAAATTTTTTATATTACTTGTTTTTAATAAATATCATTTGCAGGGTTTCTTTACTGCTGTTGTTGTTTTGTGATGTTTATAATTTCACAATCTCAACCAAATTTCAAAATTAATTAGTACCAACCTATTCCTTTATTTCTGATTCATTGTATGTGCCTTAGTATTCAATGCATAACAACAAATAATGCAAACAACACAATGCTATCTATTAACCATGACGTCGGCCTTTTCAAGTCCACCTACAAACTTCTTTCACGTAAAACTAATCACCTTCCATGCTTCTCTCGCAATAGAAAAAGGGTACAAAACAATAAAACATGGCATACACATAGTGCTTTCCTTTTGCTAATCCAATAAAGAAACATGAAAGCAGAAGCCCCACGCTGTAAGCGCACGGAGTGTACTTAATCCCCCGAAGATACCTGCCAATGGAAGCATCCAAAGTTCGTTGGTGGATGATGAAGGGAGAAAGTAGCAAAGTCATTTCTGGTTTGAGAAAGCAGGGTTGAAGATTTTGCAACAGGATTTCATGGTTGAGTTCCCGCATTCATCGCATGTACTGAGCATGGCAAATCCTCTGCTTCTATGTTAGGAAGACACTAACCCTCCATTACAGGAAATAATAGCTAAATCAAAAGCGAATTAATTTTCTGCATGTTTTGAGGAGGAGGGGGGGGGGTCTGATTTTAATCAGACGCCTACACCACCTGCCTCACTCACGATGAAAGTTCACAAGAGTCGTTTGAAAAAAATAAAACATTGGAATAAATTTTTAAAGTACGTATTTATGAATGGTTCATTCTGATGAAACTATAATAAAAAATAAAAATAATTAATTGCTTATTCCTTTTTAAATCTCTATTTCGATAACTCTGAATATAAAATTTAGAAGAAATACTAGGTAAACATTTAATATATTCACGTCAATTTTTCCGCGAAGCATTAAATTAAATTACCTCACCTCGTACAATTGCACATTTCTGTAAATTAGAGGCAACATGTTCTTTTTCAAGCCCAAAAAATGATAACAACATGACGAAAGTGATAATCAATCATAGCAATTGATTATTTTAGCAATGATATAAGCTTAAATCCTCAATAGCGTGAGCGAATGCTATAAAGTAGTACAACTCCATCTGAGGTCAGTGACATTTAACTTGTGTAGACTTTGAATTTCCATAGATCTGCTACCAGCTGTGTTTCCGATATTTTCCCCACTAAACATTTTCATTTCCGCTCAGACGATATGGTATTAAAAGATCAAGAATTTAACACACACACAAAAAAAAGATTCAATCTTTTCCAACCACATTAACACAAAAGCTACATATTAACGCAACATTTATGACGATTCAAATATAAAACTCGAGAGAGTAGTTTCTGAAATTGAATGACACATATATGACACTTTACTTTCTACCCAAGAAAAAAACCCGAAATATTTCACGTTTGGATCTGCAAATTAAATTCGAATATTTAAATAAACTTGATAACAATAAAATTTATATTACGTGAAGAAAGTTCTAACAGGATTTAGTAAAAAAAATCTAACATGGAACAATTTAAGTTAGTGCGTAGATTTTTTTACTATGCAAACAAATGGTATGGAAGTTTTATAAATAAAGAAATACAACAATGGAAATTATAAAGTAATGGCAATATCTTGTGTTATCAAAATCGTTTGGTCCCAAAATGTGTCAAATAGAACTTAATTAAGAAGAAACTGTTTGAAAATCTCGAAGCAAAAATGGCACAATTGCAATCGTCTTAAAATTTTGACTAATTTTAAACTATTTTCAATTATTTCTGACCATACATAAAAGTGATACTTTAATAGCTAGAGGGAAAAAATGCTAAAATTTTATGTCAGTTTCATTTTAATCTAAGAAGAATTTCTAAAAAAAAAAATATTTAGTTGATTAAATTTTTCTTTTTTTCTCGCTTTTTGAAAATTAAAGCCATTACTGGTAAAAGCAGGTACAAGCAGTGTGTGACACATTTATAAACTTTCTAATACGAGTTACCATTAGACAACTGTAATCATTGATTAAATCTATCTTTGATTTATGTTGGTGTGACTACCAAGATATATTAGTTTACATTCATGAAAAAAACTAATTAATTTTAAAAAGAGAAATCATTAATATATTAATATATTTTGATGCATCACATCGGAACTGCGCAGTAAAATCTTATATGTGAAACATTTTTCAGAATAACAAGTGTTGCGAAATTGTGAAAGTGTTAAATTATTCACACAACCAAGAAAAGACATCTATCGTACAATTATTAAATCTGTAAATAACCGCACAAACTGTAAAAAAACAAAATCATATCTAAAAGGTGGATTGAAATTTTCTGATTCAAAAATTATAACTTCACAGTTTTAAAAATTATCGCGTGATGTGATTAATCAATGGAATTAGAATCTTCACAGACAAAAACTAAATCATGGATACCTACATGGCAAATATAGAAGCAAAATCGAAACGAGAACACCGATGAATTAGATACTCTAAATAGTGTTTCTAACGTTTTGTTTGTTGAGGAAGAACTTTGTTACGATGTACATTTTTAATTTAAATTTATAAGTGAGTCATAAAAAGGCTAAATATAATTTTGTAAACATACTAACAATCATAATTTCGAATTAGTTTACCTGTAAAACAAAACAATATTCCAAACATCATGGCATTTCGTATTTAAAACAATAACGGGCAGACGATAAAAATAATTCTAAAACAAAGAACAATAGAAAATCCATTTTATAATTATATTCTTAATGGCGAATCAAGAATCGGGAAGCGAAACTAGTAACCGAGCACAAACTCATGCCATTTTCAATGATTCTTTAAAAAGAATCTAGAATAACTGGAAAGAGAAATAAAATGTGAATAAGAATTGAAAAACCTGTACACACAAAGCAAAGAAAAATAAAACAGCAGACGCATTCGAAAGCTGAAAATGCCAATCGTATTATGAATACAGCTGAGTCTATTAATAAGTAGCAGCACAGCAAGTCTGTGGCATATTTTATTTGTTGGTCGAGTTTTAAACAATGAAGACACGCTAAGAAAAAAAAATATTCAGGAAGAAAAGATCGATATAAACTTGTTCAGATAGCATCTTATGACATTTATCTTGTCATGTCCAATGCTAATCAAAAAAATCAATAGCGAGATAAATCTTTTTTTTGTGTGTGTTCTCTATTTTACTTAAAATCACAGCCATCGTGCTTGGTTTATTTATATTGATCACAGAACAATAAACAATTTTTCATACGAATCAAGAATGAAAAAAATCATAAATACTGTTCAACATCAAGTTCAGGAACAAAGTAATAAAATATAATTATGAATGAAAAATAAATTTAACCTTAAAAAGTCTTGAGAAAAACTCGTACACAGTTCAATATATAATTATCTTAAATCTATGCTAAGATTTTTAAAACTTAAAGAATGTATTCCAAATAACTTAAATTAAATATTTATCTACTTACAAATAAAAAAAAAAGAAAGAAAGCTGCTTATGTATTAAATTTTTGGATAGAGTTTTTCATTAATAATTTTTTTAAATGTTTACGCATATATTTGAATCCTATTTATACGTAACATAAGTATGCATTTGTTCTTCATATAATGTTGCTGTTAATTTGTGTGGGGAAAACGCAGCCAATGACTTCAGTTATTTCAACAACAGATTAACTAATGGACAAGGACAAAAAGATGACTACACGAAGACAAATCGACGTGTATGCACAGATAATATTAAGATTATTTGCAATAGTGTAAAATTTACTCATAATAAACAAGCTTTAAAACGTTCCAGAAACAGTTCCACTAGCAAGAATTTAGACAGTCACTCTCTTATCGTGGTCCAGTCAACGCACATGACTGAGCTCTCTTCTCATCTGTCTTGTTTCTAAGGTCCTTTATATAGATAGCCTCATGAAAATATCTAGAAGGGTGGATCCGAGAGCCTTCTCAATGATCCCTTGGCAATAACTACTTTTCGCCAAATTTGTCGCCAAGGATGATAAAGTCGCCATTTTGGTAACCTCAGTCACATCTATGCTTGTCATGGTCTTATTTTTCAAATTCATGCTGGGAAGCGAACTTTTCCTGTAAACTCAATTTTCCTGCAAGGACAGTGTGACTGCAGGGAAACCAAAATACGTGGTGTGTTTCGATATCAACTTTTTAAAAATAATACTTAAAAAACTAATGACATTTAGAAAAAGAAACTTCTTTGAACAGGATGAAGGTTCAATGTGAGTCACTTTCACATAGATTAAATGTTTTATCTATATTTTAGCAAAAGTAAGATTTTGATCTAAAAAGTTTTTATGTAGTCTGCTTTATTTTTAAGGTATCCGACTACGTTCGGAACAGTGATTTTAAAAAAGCGCATAAATGGATAATTTTCATGATATTTAGTGTCACTTAGATTAGAATACATGTATAAAATTATTTTAAGGACATTTTGACAAAAAAAATTTATTTAAATACAATATTTTGGCAAAAAATTAACTTAGAATAATTTTTTTTCAAAATGTTCTTCTCCATTTATGAAAAATGCTTCTATTATAATAATATTTTGCCTGTATATAGCTCAGACCTCTCTACAGAGGCTCAACTAGTATATTTGAAAAATTCACATTATTTTAAGAGTAACCACCAATTTAAATAATTATCGGCGTTTTTTTCTTAAAATTGCTCCCCTCTGTTGTCGTAAAATATGGATAAATCCACTTCTAAGTTATATATTTCAAAAATTCTAGTTGAGCCTCTGTAGAGAGATCTGAGCTATATGCAGGCAAAATATTATTATAATAGAAGCATTTTTCACAAAAGAAGATTTGGAAAAAAGATTATTCTAAGTTAATTTTTTGCCAAAATATTGTATTTAAATAATTTTTTTGTCAAAATGTCCTTAAAACAATTTTATACATGTATTCTAATCTAAGTGACACTAAATATCATGAGAATTATCCATTTATGCGCTTTTTTAAAATCACGGTTCCGAACGTAGTCGGATACCTTAAAGATCATAAGACTTCAAATAGTTCAGAAACTCAGTCAATTAAATTAAATACTCATGTTTACAATCACTGCTTAAAAATAGTGCGTTACCACTAATGTAAAAAAAAAAAAAAAAACCATATCGATCTGAGAAAAAATTTATTGAAAGATTAACGCAGATGCAAATATATGCACCTCAAATTCTAGACAAGTTATGATGCCTGTATGGGCTTTAAATTACAAGTCGTATTTAGTTGTTTGCTGCAGTGTAGAGAATATTTAGTCTTGCATATTTTATAAGAGAAAAAAAATTCTGAAATTTGTGTTTTCCACACTTCATTTCCAATTGCACGAAATCGAGCCTAATAAGGGATGGGTTTCTATTCTTTAATTTTACCACTCTGCATTTTTTGGACAGAGAATGAACTCACATTTTATAGCGATTATATCGAGATAAAAAATACTAGTAATATAAGTAGTGAGATTTTATGATAATATATCACTTTGTGAGAAGAACACTTAAGTCTTCCTCTTTCCATAATCACCACTTACTTTAAGTACTACTTGACTTTCAAATTAAGCTTAAAATAATTTTTTAAAAAAATATATCAAAAATTGAAATAAAAAAAGCAGTATATAAAGCTCATTTAACTTGACAGGAATCCATTGACACTAACAATCTATTAAATATGTTTTATATTTAGCACATCGATTCTTCCAGAAAAAAAAATTCTGTTTGAAAATTTAATTTGAATGAGATTCAAGAAAAAAATCAAAATGTAATAATTTTCATTACTTTCTGCAGTAAAATCAAGGAAGTTTCTTATGCTTCGTTAAAAACAGCATTCTTCAACAGTGAAGCGCATGAATTCATTGGATGAAAACACGCGATTGCATTTATCACGTGATTATGACGTCACAAAATTTCTTTTTCTAATTAAAATACTGTCTCTTGATATACAATTCGAAAAATTATTTCAATAATTAATTTCCTTCTACCTTCTTAAAATTACAATAAAAACTAAAAACATAATTTATCACATTTTTAAGACACAAATGAAACAAAGTTTAATTCATATGTATTTAAACGCGTTTTCGAAACCTTTACGTAAGCAATCACAAGAGAAATCTGAAATTAATATAAAATACGAATATACACAATTTAATACGAAGCAAATGAACAAAAACAAATTCTTTAAAAAACTACGCCTATTAATATAGTTAGACTTCAAATATATTTACAGAATGCTCAATAAAAAATTCAGGAACTACTTAAACAGAAAGCAAGAATGACAGAGATTTGAAAATTAACAAAAGTAAATTTTAACAAACAATCTACTGGTATCCGACTACTTGCGACAACTTTTTTTTGAAAAAAATTAAGATATGCGGATTTTTTTGTGATTTTTAGATTTAGATAGTACATTTTAAGGAAAAAATCCAAAAATTGAAAACAGAAAAAAAAAATTATTATAATTAAAATGGGAAAAAACTGGTAAAAATGTACAAAAAAATTACACAAACGGGGCCCGCTCTATACAAAAAAATTTATGAACAAATTCTCAATTTTTCAATTTGTTGCGTTATTTTGTTATTCATGTTTGAAATGACCTTCAGGATAAGAGATATTTTAATTTTTAAAAAAACTAGAGCACTTTATCTTAGTGACTATACGAAATTGCTTAAAAAAACAAAGATTATATTCACATAAAGAACTGTAAATTTTGAAATAAAACAGTGATTGATAAATCTGAAGGTCAAAACGCTTCTACTGTTATACAGAACATACACAAAAAATTTCAGCAAATTATTTTCAAAACTGTTTCAGCAATCGCTGTCCCCGTTTGAGTTTTTCGAAAAAAACACATTTCGAGTAAAACGCATTTTAAAGTTTAACATCTTGTGTAAAGTTATGGCATCTGCTTTTACTAAAACACTTGTAGTTTTTGTTCTAGTGAATGGAAAATAAAAAACTTGGTATTTTTTATTAAGCTAATAAGATGGACTATAAAATAAAATGATAAAAAAAATTGTCAACTTTTGAAATATTCATGATTTTAGGGTAGTCGGATACCTTAACAGCGCAAATTAATGATACTCAAGATGCATAAGAACATAACTTGCTTTAAAAACCAGCAGCGCAGGATGTCAATATTGAAACAAATGGTTTGTTCTATTAAGTAAACAGTTTGTGGGTGTACACGACTTTGAAGTGTAAAGCAGAGTTTACAATTGCACAAGTATATGTATTATCTAACTTCTACAGAAGCATTTAAGCTTACGACTGAAACCGAATGAGCAGATGCAGAAGAAATTAATTTCTGTTGTTACAATGCCACCCGATCGAAGCCCACGAATATCATCGTGGCAAGGGGTCAGATTATACCTGTCGTTAGACGCAACTTTGAGCACCACGCAGGTGACAGAACGTTTTGGCTCCGTTATATCCCATTTTTGAAGGACAGCACCCAGCGGGGCGTTGTCAGATGCCTCCCACCCTCTTCCACTTCCACCAACCTCTCACGAGGACTTTTGGCTCGACGAATATTTTGAGTGCCTCCATGCCACATAGGCAATATGTATTTACAAACATCCATGCCTTCTTTCTCCTGAATTCGAACTCAGGCCCTACAGCACAGCTTTCAGCGTCACTAACCACTATACCGTCTGTGCAAAATATTATTTACTAGTTAAATCGATTATTCCAATCGAACTACCACGACATGATTAACACACACACAATTACAAACACTTGATTCCAATAAACGTATCTACAATGACATATTTGTCTTACAAAAAATTATTTTCACTCTTTTTTTTATATATATAACACTTTAAAATGTTAAGTGTTACGTTAACCTATTTTCATTATTGAACCTTAGTAAGTTACATTCAATGAGTGGAATTCATTGTTAAAGTAATACATAGAGTGAAAATTATATTAACGTGTCGCACTACAAAGCAACACGAGGTCTATTGGCGACGAACCTCGTCGTTTTGGAACCCAGTCAAGTGATGACGACGACACCTCCTCTCTAAGCAACCACACCAAGCCAACAGATAAAACGTGCATCAGCCCCCTCTAAACGATGGGTCTTCAGTGGCCCCTGGATTCGAACTCGCGACCCTCCGGCCATGAGTTCATGACCATAACCACTAGGCTACCGCAGCCACATCAAAGTAACATTTCGAGATATGAAACCCATATTTTTATTCAATTCCTACACACTATTAGCTCACACTCTCTATATATTTATTTATCTTGGAATTTTCAATCGTGAATAAAATACATTTTAAAGCGCTCCACTGAGCTGAAATTTTATATACATGATTATTTTGGATGACAATACAATAATTTAATTATAATTAATAAAAATTAATTGATTAAAACTAATTATATAAAGAATTACAAATACATCCACGTTGGCATCACTTTTGGCGACTTAGCGACCCTTTTGGCGACTTGTGTCAAAACTTGAAAAGGTTTTTTTTTCTCACGTTTTAAAGCATTCAGTTGAACTAAAATTTTATGTGAACGATTGTTTTGGATGACAATTCGATACTTTAATGATAATTAATAAAAATTAATTACTACTTAATGTTGTGATTTTGTCCTGTGTATATACATATTTAAATATTAATTGTAACTATTTAATAAAAAGTAGCTAAAATAAATTTTTTCTTTGTTGATCTAAGTAGGAATTGACTTAAAAAATTTTTTTTATATTACTTGCTTTTTACTTTATAATGCATACTCTTTGAATAACAATAACGTTCAAAAAAAGAAATAAACCATAAACCCTCAGACATCACAAGTCGCTTATATACGCTCATATAAACAACTCTAATTATCGAAATTTATATTCATGCGGTACAATAAAAGTATACATCTCAAGGTCAATTTTACCTCCGAGGTAAACACTTCCAAAAAATAACTGTTAACCGCAAGAACAAACGAACTCGTAAATACCTTCCGTCAAAACAAAACGTAGCTGTGCGTGTAATGTCAACCCAAAGGCCGCTAAGGAAGATATCCCAAACACGCATTTCTTGGCAGTAGGCGGAAGGAAGTTGTTAGAGCAGAGGCGACATCCCTACCAACCTTACTTGCTCCCTCCGACCTCTGTTTCATTTGGACTCCTACAACGCGATGAGGTTTCTCTCTTAATATTCCACACACAGCGGTCTTCGCAAGGCACCCAATTTAAAAGAATGGTGCACGGAAGTAGTAAAATGTCGAGGATATTCAAGGTTCATCCAAAAAGAATAAATTAAGGCAATAGGCTCGGTATATTTCCGGTTTTGGGTTTTCTTCCTTCCGTCTTTTCTTTTTAATTTCCTTCGGGATTATTTTGTTTGTTTCTAAAATGAAGATTGTGGTTATCAACAAGTTAAAATAACATTCTACGTTTATTATCATATTTAAAAAAAAAAAAAAAATTAAAGGACTGATTTCTTCCCCCCACCCCCTTTTTTTCGTAATTAGAATC
Source organism: Trichonephila inaurata madagascariensis (assembly GCA_019973955.1). Classification (NCBI taxonomy): domain Eukaryota; kingdom Metazoa; phylum Arthropoda; class Arachnida; order Araneae; family Nephilidae; genus Trichonephila; species Trichonephila inaurata. The sequence goes on from BMAV01015077.1 coordinate 482,947, forward strand.
AATTCAATAGAATTTTTCCGCCTTAATAAAATTTCTGGTGAATGAACTTCACTAAAAAAAGAAGAAGAAGAAAAAACTCTACTCTTAGCATAAGATACCAATTTTCAGATGTATATATGTCGTAGTTGGCGATTGGTAGGTTGTTTTAATGTATTTATTTTACATATAAACTATTTACACAAACATAAAATAAATGACAATGGACACAGACTTAACGTAGCATAAAACATACAAGTAGCGGCCGGCGAATTTTCCTTAGAATCTCAGCTTTTATACAAAACGCAGACTGGAAGTTAAAAAACTCACGTGACTTCTGAAGACGTCTCTTCTGATTGATCAAGATAATCGAATGATGTTCGGTTGATTGATTGATTGAATATTAACGTCACACTGTTCAGCTGCACGAGGGCTTTTGGCGACGGACCACGTAATTTTGAACCATGGTCAAGTGACGTGGACGACACCTGAGCTGGCATCCCCCTCTCCTAACTACCACACCAACGGGAGGACGTTTCAGCTCTCGACGGATTTAACGTGCATCGCTGCCCTACACGGCGGGTCTTTAGTGGTACTGGGCTCGAACTCGAATTATGTTTCGAATATAAATGTTCTGAGGGGTTTTAAATTCAAAGACACATAAAGTTACGATTATGTCCCGTTATGCGGGTAATTAACAGTTACTTATTTACGCGAAGTCCTGGAGGGTCAGAACAAGGGGCGTAGCTACCTCCGTATCAGCCGTACAATAATAAAGGGCCTCCAAGCTTCAGAGGCTCCAAAATGTGTAAAAAAAAATCGTAAGATACTGAGTGTCCACCAAAAAAGGGTCTTCAAGGATTTTTGATACGGGGCCCACTCAGGACTAGCTACGCCAGAGATCAGGGCCATTAAAAGTTAAAAACTTGAAAGATGAAATTAACTTGAATTATTATACATATATGTAAATATATACATCTGGGTCTTTGAATACATCTTTAGGTAAGTTAACTTTATTCATACTGGCTTCAGAACTTTGATTCATTATTTTTCACAGGACTTCGCTCACTATTATAAACAAAAAACGAGAAAGTTAGCTTCAAATTTGGTTCAACTTCATTTTTATTTAAATTTAAATGCAGTCCTCCGTCAGGATTTATATATATATATATATATA
>BMAV01015077.1:492068-512644 GCA_019973955.1 Trichonephila inaurata madagascariensis
GTTTAAAAATTTTTTTAAAGAGTTGGCGGGCCGCAACTTACGTACTGGCGGGCCACATGCGGCCCGCGTGTTGGACACCCCTGTTTTAGATTGTTTTGATTTAACAATTTTAATTTAGTTACATTTATATAAATATGCCTTCAGAATAAAATATAGTTACACCAAAAATGAATAAAAGTGATTTAACGTGGAATATAAAGTGATTTCTGTGGAAAGTTGCGCAAATCCTAGAGAAATGCACCACTTTATATAAAATGGCAATGGTTTAATGTTCTTTAAACGGCCCGGCACCATTTGATCCACGGACCGGGAGTTGCGGATCACTGGTCTATACAGATTTATAAATAGGAACAAAATCTCGCCTCTACACACAATCACTTGTCTTAAAATTTTGCGGTATAAAAGAGTCACGCATCTAGTCAACAGTTTAATTTTGTTTTGTGCGTGATCCAGAGATCTGAAGTGAATGCAACAAATCTTCTTTAGTTTCAAACAGAAAGCTGTGTTATTTTTTTTTCTGTTACAAAGATAAAGTTCGTTACGTAAATATTTTTTGAATATATTTGATATATGTTGTCAAAGACGTCTTAAGGCATGAGCCAACCGGGCCTCGGTCACAATGGGGCCTCGTCTAGTTCTCAAATCAGCCTTGTGGTAAGATTCGAATAATTTCAACAATCAAATGTTTTTTTTCCGTTTATATTCTCCGAAAAACTGGGTTATTTCTTGACGATGTGTCAACTGGCTACACGTAAGGACCGTCGTCCATGTAAAGGCCTAGACCAGGGATGGCGAAACAATGGTACACGACACAATATTTTGGCCATGCCACCGTTCAAAATGGTTCGCATTGTAGTCCAAAATAAAGTTCACTATGAAGTAATCCTTATAAGACATTGTTATTTGACGGTACGTCTGTAGCTCTTGGAACATTTTTTTTTAGAAAAAATGGCACGTTGATTCATAAAGGTTCGTCATCACTGGTCTAGACCTACCACCATACACCACAGTCGCGGCCCACAAGGGGGGTATCCTAGAGATCCGGACCCCCAAAGCCCTTAATTTTTTTTTCTGATTGATTATAATTTTAAGTATCAAATACGTAAAATTTAATTAAATATTTGTTATTAATGATTAATTTTATTAATTAATACTAATTGTTTATTCAATTTTTAGTTTTTTTCTGTTTTTTGTTCCCAACAATCGACAAAATCAAAAGGAGTAGATACAAGAATGATGGACTTTCGACCCTGGGCCCCCCCCCCCCTTTCCTTGGAAAATTCCTGTGTGCGCTACTGATCACCATCATTACTCCTTCAATCAAAAGGTGGCAATCGGTCGAGCCGGTTTGTGTGATTGTAAATCATGCACATTTATTTGTTTAGGGTTATTGTTTTTGTGAGTATTTAACAACGTATGCTATGTACTGCAATTTCAGGATCATATGTGAGGCCCCTATTTGTGCAGGAGTCCAGGGTAGGGGCGTAGCAACCGCCGTATCAGCTGTATCAATGATACAGGTCCCCAACATGTGTAAGCAAGAAATCGTAAGATATTAGGGGGGCCCTAACAAGAGCCCCCAAGGAATTTTTGATACAGGGCCTTCTTAGAACTAGCTACGCCAGTGGCCCAGGGCCTCAAGAAGTCTTAGGATGTCCCTGTCTGTTGGCTCATGTGGCAAAATCGAAAATCAATCCATTTACATCAGACCATTCACCATAGATCCATATTTCATCTAAACCAAAAACTAAAAAATTTAACTTTAAACAAATCAAAAACACAAAAACGGTATTTTTTTCAACAAAAAAAAGATAGATTTATTCAAAAAATTATACTTAATGGTACATGAAAACTTTCTCACTTGAAAATTCGAGGCCCACCGTTACGTTGGAGAAACAAATCAAAAAAAATCTCAGACAAAACATCCTGTCCATCAGTTTCTCTTTCCCAGCAGTACTAGTTTTTTGAAACCTTTGCCTTTTTTAAATGTACAATTAGGTTCTTGATCTCATCACTACCTGTGGACGCATGGGTGATTACTGAGATAAAAATCAGAAAAAGGGAAATGAAAATTGAAGAGTTTGAAACAATATTTCGGTTAAACAGAGATTACATCATTAAATTGAAACAAGTACGTTAGAATAATTTTTTTTAAAAGTTCTTTATTCCCTCGTTTTGTTTCACAAAGCATGAACTACAGTAATATGATGTCGTACAAATGTAATGCAATCAAATAACCAAACTAAAACAAATCGATGAAATTGGGTTCAAATTATTGAAACATTTCCAAAAAGTCTTGAAAAGGTCTATTTATCTGAGTTTCTATACTATAAGAATTAAAGAGAGAGAACACAAAGTTGGATTACTGCAATCAAAAAATATTCAAGGCAGTAAATCGGACATTTTTTTAGTTAAAAAAAAAAAAAAATAGAAAAACATTGCTTTAATAATATTTGATAAGATTAAGGCTAAGAATTGGATAAAATATTATATTTCATTAAAAAAAATCATTCAGAAAAAGTTTTTTTTAAAAATTGATCCGAAAAAAAGATGAACAATACATTTTAACTCTGTTCATAAATTATTATCTAGCACATTTTAAGTAGATAGACAAGTATATATGAATATTTATCAGTCTAACAGAACATTAGGGCTGCGGTAGCCCAGTGGTCAAGGCATCGGATCATGGCAGGCATGTCATGAGTTCGAGCCCAGTACCACTAAAGACCCGCCGTGGTAGGAAGCGATGCAAACTAAATCTGTCGAGAGCTGAAACGTCCTCCTGTTGGTGTGGTGTGGTAGTTAGGAGAGGGGGTGCCAGCTCAGGTGTCGTCCACGTCACTTGACCATGGTTCAAAATTACGTGGTCCGTCGCCAAAAGCCCTCGTGTAGCTAAACAATGCGACGTTAATATTCACTCACTAACAGAACATTATCATAGTTTTCTAAAATAAGTTACCAAGAAACAAGCAATTATTTAATGTTTCAATTTCTTTTATCTTTTTTTATGCTTTTTTCTTCGTTCTTATATTCTCAAAACGGAACGAGACAAATTTTCAAAAGTATGTTTATACTGTCAGAACAACTAACTATATATACGTACCTTAAATTATGATATGTGTACAAAAAAAAATGGAATTAAAAAAAAAACATTCGAATACAGGAAGAGAGGCCGATGTCCTTGATGGTACACTTCATTATAGAATTGACTTAGCAAAGCTTCATTGACTACCTCGAATGAATAACCAGAAAACAAAACCGCACTATTACTCATTCAAACCGCAGTCTCGTTAAACATACTTGAGTAGTAAATTGAAGCGATTATTTCGCCATTCTTTAAATACATTTTGATCATTAACTTTACGGCAGACTAATAAATAGTCATTAAATAAAATCGTTTGCGCTTTCATACCATGAACTTTCATTCCCCCTATTCCTTCTCTCCTTTCTCTTAAAAATCTCACACGGGTCACATTATTAAGTTTTACATAAACTTATAAAATGCCACCTTATTTTTTAAAAATGTAATTTGTGTACAAGAAAATACGAAAATAATTATAATCGATAAGCAACCGATTAATCGATTCAACTCAGTTAAAAATAAAATTATTCGTTACCCAGCTTATTTCATACCAATTCTGAGAAAAAATTATTGAACTAAAGTTATTAAGTCAATGGTACTACTTCTCTAAGACCAAGCAAACTTTTTTTTTACGAATTTTTAAAAAATACTCAAAATTTAAATCGAACATTTAATAAATTCTTCATTTATAAAGATAATTGCTGAAAATTTTTCCCGTGTGCCGAACATTTAAAAAAAAAACTATTTAAATTCAACATTTATTATGGTTGTGGAATTTTGAAAATTTAAAAATTTCTACTTTTCTGTTTTTTTTCAATAAGCTATTTTTAAAAAAGGTACATTTTCGTTTCCGGGGGCTAAAAAATTGCAAAGTGAGTGAGTGGATATTAAAGCTGCACTGTTCACCAACTCGAGAGTTTTTGGCGAAGCACCTCGACATTTTGAACCATTGTCAAGTGACGAGGACGACATTTCGAAAAAGAATAATGGAAGTGGTGATTTTGTGAAGGGAAAATTAATAAAAGCAGAGAAAGCCCGTGCAACGCCGGGTCATGCAGCTAGTAGTTAATTATAAAATTTTAATTATTATTGAAAAAATAATTACTGTAAACAATAATTCTACAAGACGTTAGAATTAAGAAACCAAAGTAAAAAAAAGAAATATGATCTTAATATTTATTTATACAAGCATTAAAAAAAATATTGTTTGCTGAAACACAGCATTTACATCAAATATTGAATTTTGCATAAACCACAAATTAGTCATTCTATAATGAACAAGACATTCTTTAAAAATCATTTTTCAAAAAAGTATACCTGAAAATAAAAATAAAAGCTATATTTATTGCTATACGTGATAGTTTTCAATAACGTACCAGAACACGAATCGATTTTGTCTAACACTAAAAAGAAAAAGAAAAAAAGACGTGAAACCCAGACGTTCAGAATGTCGCGAACGGGTTTCCCATGAAGAACACTTAGGAAGCAAACCGGAAACTTTTCAACCATCGTAAAATTACATTGTCTTGGCACAATGTGGTCAAGAAGCTGCACCGGCAAGCTAAAACAAACAATGCCGGATGTCACAGGCAAGTATCTTCACTTACTCCCACGCTTAGTGGATGCTTTAATTGGACCGTGCAATCCTAAGCATTAGGTGGTCCGTCTTGTTAAGTACTAATATGGTAGAAGTGGAAGTTTAGAAATAAATCATTGCATAGTTTATGCATGAATGTCATCCTTTTGAGCATGCACACATATCGTGAGTTTATTCACCGACTGAATAAAGAACCTTGTGTTTTCGAATGATACGTATTACGTTTACATAAATGGAATTTAATACTCTTATATCATCACGCCGGCATTATGCAATTATTTTATTTTCAATTCGATAACTTTTGATGAAAATGGCTGATTTCAAAAAACTATGGGTTTTTCGATTTTGTTTAGCCATTTCTTATTTATAGAAAATGGCAGATTCCATACTTAAGAATTTACAGATAGTATATATAGTAAAAATAATGAAAAGAAAAATTAAATTTTGCCAATAAAATTAACATAAAATGTTGCCAATATTTAGCACCATATTTCTTTTCAAAAAAAATTAAATTCGAAAAGAAAAATGATACTCTAATGATCAAAATTATTTTCGATAATTAATACCAATTTCTAATTAAATATTTTCAAAAATAAGTAATTTTTCTGAGTGAAAAATAAAACCATTTTTAACTGTTTGCATTAAAAAAAACTAGTGTTTTCTCTGCAATACTTCAGGTGATTTCAAGTACATTGTAACCCTCTACAAACTTTCCAAAACCCATTACTGTCACCCAAAGACACAAGTAACATATGGCTTTTGATGCACTCCAAGCCCAACGAAATCTCTTGAAGTACCTCAATGACGAACGACATAAAAAAGTAGGTGTCGTGAAGTACTTCAAAAGGGAAACGAAAATCGTTTAAAAAGGAAGTATGAAAAAAAAAAAAGGCATAAAAAAACCTGCCTCTAGAAGTGTGAAAAACCCTCGTCTCCTTCAAAGAAAGATAAAAGAATCTCTCAGTCTCAAAAGTCTTTATCTTTACTGAAAGAAAGATGCATTTTACCAGACTGGCCCGTTGAAAAGCACTGATGCAAAAAATAGTCTACAGGCTCCTTCAGGTTTTTTACTCCTAAATGATTCCTACGGTGATCACGCAGTAAATTCTATGAATAAAAAGTTTGTATTCGAAAATCGTCATTATTTCCAACTGCCAATTATTGTAATTACTAAGCTAATGTTATTAATTATAACAATCGGAGAAAAGTTATCAATCAATAGAAGGGTACAAAAAAGTTCTGTGGAACTATTAAAAAACGATTTTTTGAAATAAAGGGAGCTTGAGTCATGAAGACCAAATTGGATAGTTAACAAGCAGGGAAGTACTCAAGATGGTGATTCATGACACACAGCGGATGTCATCTCAACTGACGGTAAGACAGCTGGAAAAACTCTGACAGCACCATATGGTAAAAACACCTAATGATCTTAACAAATCTGATCCATTGGTAACAAAGTATTGTCTAGATTCAAAAATTAAATAATAAAAAAAAGATGTCTAATATTTAATAAATTAATTTAAATCCTCTACATCAAGTTGAAGTAAAATTTTAAAATATAAATTAATATATATTGTGCTTTGCACTGCATATTCTTTCTCTCTATATATAAACACACCCACAAAAACATAAGTAAAAATTCTTTTTTTCTAATTATGTAATTTTAACACCTTTAATATGCAATGGAGATGTTTCAAGAGAATCATTGAGAAAAAACATTTGTTAAAATTTGAATTTTAAGAAAACTCGTATGCTTTAAGAAAATTTTGTATGGTACTTTATGATACTATTTTAAATTTGACACTCAAATTCATGTTTAATAGTACATGAAAAATAAAAGTAAACATGTCTTATCCTTTATTTATTTGAAAAAAAATTAACCAATATTCTTGCTGACTCCTCCACGTGAAAATAGTTATGCTAAAATCGCACAAAAAATACTAGACCTTTTGTATTAAATGATGCATGGGTACTTTCAAAAAGTTAATATCAGTATTAGTTTTACAATCCTGCATTCAAAATAAATATAATTAAAACATACGAGAAATAAATATATAATGTGGAGAACTAAATTATTCCAATAACTTAAATGCACAACAAAAATTGGAAGCATAAAATAAATTTGATGTATTCATAATAAGTTTTTTAAAAAAATTTCACTTTAAAACATTTATTTATATATTTTGGATTTAATACTCATATGTAATAAAATGAAAATTATTTTTAATATTTCATAGGCATCATTTCTCTTTATATGTAAAATAGCTTTTTCACACACAAAAATTAGATTAAATAACATTTTCAATTCAAATAAAAATTAGAAAACTTTATGAAATTAATATCTGATATTCATCTTTTTTCTTAAATAATTGGTCGAAGAAATATGTACTATATTATTTAAAATTTAATGTTGCCTCAAGAATAAACTTGGGTGACTAATTTCGTAAACTAAAAATGCTCAAAATCTATAATATCCAAAGCAGATTTTTTCATAAATAAAATTAAAAACTTTATAAGAAAGGTTTATCCTTATTTCATAAACATTTTCACTTAATATTTACCTTTAATTTAGACATGTTATAATTATAACAGCTAAATATTTGATCATTTCATATTATTCACTAAAATTAGCATGAACAAATAATTTCCATGCATAAAAATAATAAAAAGTTGCTAACTGCAATTTTTATTTTGATTTTCTTTTAATTTCTGTCATTTAAATTATTTCAAATCTCTCATTATATTTGAATATAACTCCAATAACATATTTTTTATTTTCACACATTATTTTTTACATGAAGAATTAATTTTAATCAGGATATAAAAACAACAAAAAAAAATTCCATGAGATAATTGAATGACCAGTCTAAACAGGAACTCCATAAGTTTATTACTATCCAATTAAATTTTTAATAATAACTAAATTTCTAAATAAAAAGCAATAGTTAAAAAAATTTATTTAATGGATTACTCTAAACCATTCTTTAAAAAATATATTCAGATAAATTTAATATGTAGCTCTTTGATCCTTTTTTAATGAAAAATAAATCATTTTTCTTGATAAAATCACCTAAAAATAAAAAAAAACTCAAACCTAGCACTTAGTTTTTATTTAAAGATAATCTAAATAATTGAAATGAATATTTTTATATATATGTATTAATGCATATTAACTGAATATCATAAAAAGACATAATATATAAATAAAATGTAAGATTTTTTTCATGATGTTAAATGTGTTTCCTTATTTTCAGCTATTTGAGACAAATTAAATTAAGACAGAATTATATTACAAAATATCAGATTTCAAGAAATAAATATATTCAGGTTACATTGTAAAATCTTGATATAACAAAATACTTGTTTCTACGCATAAATGTCTTGTTTAATTATGATTTTTTTTATATGAATGCCTTTATGTTTCAAGAAAAATATAATAAATTCTTTTCACTAGAAGATGTCATGAATTGATAGAGTTTTCTATTAAATTAGAATTGTCTCAGAAATTACAATCAATAACAATTTGTTTTTTAATAACATAGAATACAAGATTTTTAATTTAGAATTGAAAAGAAAATAAAGCACTGGTTTATAATAAAAATATGCAGTATTAATATTTTTTAAAAAATGTTAATGGGTATGAGCTAATAAATATCTGAAATATTTAGCAGATATTTAAAAAAAATTTACTACAATCAAAAAAAAAAACAAAAAAAACGGAATTTTTTCAAATTTAATGACATATGAGCCCATTTTCTTTATTATCTATTTTCCGTTTTCTATTGTTTAAAAATAAAATATTTTAAAAGAAAATCTGATGAAATATAACGAAATATTAACTTCTAGTATAAGAAATAAAAAATTAAAAACAGACATTTATCTCAGCAAATGTTTAAAAATCAATTTTATACACGATACCATGAAAAAAATAATTATTCAGTTATTCCGAAGATTAAAACAACTCAATTTTTATTTAATGAAAAATAATGTACGTCCTTTACTGAATAATCTATATATTTATTTTGTCATCGAGCTTACGATTCTCAAAAATTTATATTTTTCGAAAATGAAAGCGGCGCACGAGTAGACGAAATTTTTGTCAAAATAAACAAATGATCCAGCCCATCATAGCAACAAGTGAAATTGTGTAAACTTTGTCAGACAACACAAAAACTTCAACGCTAATCGCATTATAAAGATCAATGATGAATTTACAAAAAAAATAGTTTAAAAAATAACACCACCCTAAAAAGTAATAACATCTAGATAACTGAGTTCTGTTTTAAAAGTTTGTAGAAAACTCGTTAAATATATACATACCGGTTAAAATATACGTCAACTTCTTGTAATTCAACCCAATCTTCTTTCAGAACACATTATTCATATTATGAAGTAAAATCAGTAAACAGTATCGGGATATTCCACGGCAATACACAGCACAAGAATTGTAAAATATTCGAAAATATATAGCGTATATATAAACAAACTATAAAATCACAGGAAAAACTGAACCTAACAGTTGCCGCGTTGCTAAACGCGGATTTAATGAATGTGCCGCAAGGTAATGTTGACTGTCGCGCCACGTTCGGAGTATGCGCAAAATTCAAAATGCTTTAAAAGGAATGGTGGCGCCATCTGTGTGGTATACTATTAACTAAATCTTTAATTACATTTTACTTAACTGCTCTATCTGAAACATATCTCTACTGCAATTTATAGGATTAATACATCAACTTAAAGCAGCATGTAAAGACAATTATATCATATTTGGCTATGATTTAGTACAAAGACTGTTCGATTTTGCATTTACTGAGTCAGAAAGCTGAAATTTTTTTCCAAAATTGCATTAATAATAATAGTAATCGGTGGCGTTATCAAAAAAGGGTGTATAAGAGGTTGAAACACTTCCACGATTTTCAGAGACACGAAAAAAATTTTTAATAGCCTTAGAACCTTTCTTCCATAATTTTCCAAAATCATATATTTTGTAGAAGTTACCTGATTTTATAGAATATGAGAGACTCAAGAATGCTAAAATTTCTTATTTTTGTTGGACCGAAGTAAAATTGATTACAAATTATCTTTAGTTTCAGTCTGTATGATACACAAAAAAAAATTAATATTAACAATTATTGTTATCAATGTTGTTAGTTTTTTAATTAAAATATGTCTCCATTATTTTGATTTGATTTTTTTCTATGCACATTTAAATTCCTTTTATGAGAGGATGTAACATTTAAATCAACGTTTTCTTAAAATTTCTACCTGCATTTAAGACATGAAATACAGAACTTATCTCATCAGTATTTTTATTGAATCATTAAGGTATCCAACTACGTTCGCGCGGAACCTTGATTTTGCAAAAGCGTATAAATGAAAAATATTTATGATATTTAGTGTTACTTATAGATTAGAAAACGAATATAAAACTGTTTTAAGAATATTATTACAATAAAAAATGATTTAAGTACAATATTTTGACAAAAAATTAACACAGAATGACCAATTTTCAAAACATTCTCCTTTTATGAAAAATGCTTCTATTATAATAGTATTTTGCTTGTATATAGCTCAGACCTCTGTACAGAGGCTGAACTAGAATTTTTGAAATATATAAGTCGGAAGTGGATTTATCCATATTTTACAACAACAGAGGGAAGAAAGTTTAAGAAAAAAACTCTGATAATTATTTCAATTGATGGTAACTCGGAAAATAATGTGAATTTTTCAAAAATCCTAGTTCAGACTCTCTAGAGAAGTCTTTACTTTATATGAGCACACACACACACAAAATATTATTATTATAGAAGCATTTTTTACAAAAGGAGAACGTTTTGAAAAAGGGTTCTTCTAAGTTAATTTTTTGCCAAAATATTGTATTTAAATATTTTTTTTTTTTATCCTAATGTCCTTAAAACAATTTTATACATGTATTCTAATCTAAGTGACACTAAATATCATGAAAATTATCCATTTATGTACTTTTTTAAAATTACGATTCCGAACGCAGTCGGATACCTTAAATGTATGGAAGGAAATGTATGTGAATTCAAACGTTAAAGTGCATTTTTTGCCTGAAAACAATACTCGAAACTCTTTAGAGTTGTTATATTTTTAAATAAATCATCACAAAATCAAAAAAATATATATATTATTGATAAATTTTGTGAATTTTAAGTTAAAATTTAAAACGTAAGAAGCGTTTTGAATACAAATAATAATATTACAATAACTTTGAAAAAGAATGTGATAACAGGGCATAGAAAAGTACTTTTCGTACACAAAAAAAAATAGCTAATGCCGATTTGTTCAAAATTTTCTACTTAAACTTTCATTGCTTCAATAGCATTTTCAGCAGATTCAGAAGCAAAAATTCTCAAATAACGAATTCTACATACTTTTATTTGTACCAATAACGTAAATAGACGTAATGTAACGTAATCTTATGGGATGGGTTACATTCTTCTAAAAAGGAAAGGCTTTGAGAGGTGATCTCTGTATTAAAAATTAGAAGTTTGATGGTCTATGGATAGGTTTAAACCTCCAAACCCTACTCTTGTAAACGCCACTGATTTTTGTTCATCACTCTTGCAGTAATTTCTATATTCCTCAGAATTATCTGTCATTCTGCAGGGTGTTGCCCAATTCGATCGACAAATTCAGAGGGGTGATAGTAGGCAGCATGAGGACAACAAATCAACATACAACATGGAGTCGCAAACCACATTTAGTTGGTGAAAATTGCTATAATAGAACCTTTAGGGAGGACGATGAGCCAGACGAGGGGAGAGCCAAACAAATGCAGGGATATACATATACAGCTCGAACGTCTAAATAGCGCAAAATACCTTGTTTTCCTACATTACTTCCTACCGGAGTTACTGCAGGGTGTACCAGACATCGCCGGAGACGTCTTAAGGCATGGGTCAACTGGTCCCGGGCCCAGGGCCTCGCCTTCGCTGGACGCTTTGTTTTGTTCTTGACTCTGTCTTAATAAGATCATGATCCGGATAATTTTAATGTTCCAATATTATTCCCGTATATATTCTCCGAAAAACAGGGGGAAACAGGGTAAGATTGTATCAGGGGCGGCTCTAGGGCCGGACAAACCGGACCTCTCCCCGGGGCGGCAAATTTTAAGAGCGGCATTTGGATGAAATTTGAAAAAAAAAAAAAAAAAATTTTGTTGCAAAAAAATTGATAAATTTCCTGAAATATTATTGGGTGTGAATTTGGTATTTCCTTTAACGTATCTTTTTTATTTATTTTTTATTTTGTACTCTCTATATTTAATGGTAGTTTTCTTTTATGCTGAAAAGCTCGAGATGGGAGTATATGTTAAAGCATCGACTAGTAACTCTTTCACTAGTAGCTTTATCCCCATCCCGGAGTGAGGTCACAACGGACATTCCTTTCACTCTTACGATGTCCGGTTTCAGCTATCCTAAAGGGGACAAGGGTAATAAGAGGTTTTGGTAGATAGGGAGTCCCTGGAGGTGTTTTATTTTAGTCTTGAGTGAAGCTACTATAAGTTAAAACAAACGCTTGTGATCCCCACCATTAGTAGACTATTTTTCAAAGAAACTGGCCTGCTTAAATAGACGATTCCTTCTCTTTCATTTCACTCGTTTAAAATAATAACAAGTAATTATGTCCTTAATTTCGAATTATTTTTAAGACTTAAAATAATACATATATAGAGAGAGGGGGAGGTGGGCTTGGAGAGAGGGGTGGCATTTTCAATTTTCGTCCGGGGTGGCAAAATTGCTAGAGCCGGCCCTGATTCTATTATTATGTGATGACCGTTGTCCATGTCTAGGTCTAGATCTAAAAACATAAACAATCATTCAGCTCATTTAGTCGAAATATGGCCATTGGGCGAGCCGGTTTGTGCCTAGTTTGGTGAGATTACGAGTCGTGCACATTTATTTACTTCAAATTACCGTTTGTACGAGTATCTGGAAATACATGCTATATTCTGTATACTTTTTAAGATCTCAGGTAGGACCTACTTTTTGCATAGGGGTCCAAAGCCTCAAAAAAATCTCAAGACTTCGGGACCTTAAAAAGTCTTAAGACATCCCTGCATGTGGTTCGTGCACGATAATACACCTGCACATTTTTCGATTGCGGTGCGTTACCTTCTATATGTTACATATACAGGGTTGTGAATTGGACATGGTGCACCCGTTGCTCGGCCTGCACGATCCCTAGACCTCAATCGCTTGGTTTTCTTCATCTGGGGCCACCTGAAATCACTTGTTTACAAGACACTGGTGGCTACAGTGGAGGATCTCACTGCACGAATCGTCGCCACTTCAGCTAACATTGCCAGCACACCGGATTTGTTTGAATGCGTCCGATAATCCTTCGTCCATCGTTGCCGGTTGTGAAATGACCTGAGCGGCCTCAACTTCTAATAATTCCTGTGAAAATCTCTTGCTGTTCCATTTCTGGCGTCGATCTGTGAGGCATTGTTCGTATTGTAAAGATGCTTTACATCTAATAAATGTATTACTTGCCTCTTCTTGCCTCTTTTTATTAAACTCGATAACGCATCCTTCGTAACTTTTTTTGCCAATTACTCTGACTAAATGGGGTTTGAGGCTAGGGATGGCGATTCTTTCCGAAAAAGATCGATTTTTAAATCGATTCGAATCGTAACCTTCACAAAAAAATCGAGGTGTAAAAGATCGATTTCTAAAAAATCGATTTTTTTTCCAAGTCTGCTTTTACAATGTAAATATAAATCCATTTTATGAAGAAGAAAAAAAAAAACCTGAATAAACGATCTCTGATCAGTAAAATCAGGGGATTTTTTCAGTTCAGGAAATTCGACAAAATTGCAATTATTTTTATTACCATATCAGAGTATAAGGTATAAAAGAAGACATTTATTTTCTAAATGTATTTGTTACATTGAAAAGTTTAGAAAATAGATTATATAGCTCATATAGTTCCCAATGCTTAATATCTAAACTTTTTAAAAACAACAGTCTGTCAAGCCTACTGGGATCCAAGCGGTTCCGCTCATCACTTGTGATGTTGCCGGCAATCGGTAAATGGCGCTCACAAGGAACAGATGATCCCACGATACTCAAATAGATCATGGCAATTGAGTGAACGTGGTGATAAATAGAGTTTTTTTGTTCTTGCCAGTAAGTATAGGATCATACTTCAGGTGTACAACTGCCTGCGATAAATAGTGTTTAAATTCTTCGTTTCTTATGGTTTGACCAAAACGGAAAAAAATCGAATGTCGATTTTCTAGGATGAAATATTGATTCAGTGCTACATATAGATTTAAAAAATCGATTTTTTTTGCCCGAGAAATCGATTTTTCGATTAAACAGTTTCAGAACGCCATCCCTATTTGAGGCCCTATGTTCTATGTTGATTTGTCGTCCCCATGCTGTCTACTATCAACCCTTTGAGTTTGTGGATCGAACTCGGAAACCCCTATAACTGGTTGGCATTTTGGATACATTATGTTTCCCTTTCTACGATTTTTTCTTCATAATTTAAATTAACAATACACTCAGTGCATCAGTTTCTAGGCTTGCACCCTGATTTTTTCCTATCTCGTCCAGTTTTTGTATCATCATATCAAATATCCTTCTTTTTCTCTCCTTACGAATACTTCACAATTGGCTAAATTCATCATTGTCACGTGATAAATATAATCACGTGTTCTCCATAAAAGTCAAAACTGATTGTAGACTTGTTTCAAAAGAAAGTTTCTGAGAGTAGCATGTGTTGGCAACAGCGAAGCTCAAGAACTGATTGGTTAGAAACACGTGATTGCATTTACCTCGTGACTATGACGTTGCATAAATTTACCCCATTCTTCAACCACTTCTAAATAATTTTTGCTATTGGCGTTCTAAGCCAATACTTCTTTACTAGAATTACTTTTATTTAACTTTGCATATATAGCATGGTTGAGTCTTTTTGAGAGCATCATCACCTGGATCTTTTTTTAATAATTTTAGTATGGTAGCGAGAAAAATATTTTGGCACGCTTAAGAGGACTTGGTACCCCAAAAATAACTGAGCTATCGTTTTTTTTATTATTATTATTATTACTTCCATTTAGTCTTATTCTTTGCATTATCTTTCGATTGATGTATCACTTTTGCATGTCGAAAAGTTAAAAGTTGGATAAAAATTTATTTGAAAAATGTAAATGAACAAATTAGGCAATTCGACCACGCCCCCTTTTCAGAAAAAAAAGCGTTTTGATAAAAAATTCTATTTTAGAAAGAGAAATAATAACTATAGAATAAGAAGGTGTAGTATATAAAGCAGGATGTGTTACCGAGGCATTACAATTTTCTTTGTGAAATGTGTGCATGTAAAATTTTTGAATTAAGTCATTTTATATTAATAATTTCATAATTTCTGTTCTTATTCCCCATATTTTTTCTCATACAACTATAATACTTCAATATCATGTGAAGAAAAAAAGTTAAATTTCTGTCATGACAAAAAAATAATTTTTTTTTAACATTTTTCTTGAATTTTCTTGTGCAATTAATACTCTCTAAAAGTTGATTATTTATAAAAGTGTATGGCCTGAAAAAATACGAAAAGGCTATAATTTTAAAGAAAAATATATAACTAATGTTTTAAAGTGGTTTTTTAAGTTTATTTAAGCTTATTATATAACTATTTTTTTAGAATTATAAACTTTAAAGTGGTTTTTCTCAGTTCGTGTTTTTTTTTTATATATATATTCGTGAATTCAAAATGTTACTCCTTCCACAATTATTTGCCAATCACTTCCATTTTTTCCTGTGTGTTATATACAAAGCATGTAAGAAAATTAGGGACCCATTTTGCTGTAAACTAAATACTTTTTTTTAAAAAAAAAATTAAAATGCAGGACAAATTGGCTTTTTTGTTAAATTTTAGCATGCATATCATTTTATTTTTTTTCTCGAAAACGAATTAAGTTATTGTAAAAATGATCCCTAAAGTTGTTTTCATAAGAATATTACAAACAAATTTCAGGTCAAAAAATTAATAATTACAAAAGGAGCAGGATTTGAAATTTTTCCAAATTTTCTTCAAAAAATTAAAAGTTTTAAAATTGTGTGAATAAAATGTGAAAAATTTCCTCTCTTATAACTTTCTTGAGTAGAAACATTACATAAAATGCTAAAATATAATTTTTAAATACATAAGTAAAGAAAATTGTTAAAAATTTTAACATCTGCGAATATCATCATACTAACAGCATGGAATTTCAATGAAAATATATCTTCATTAACAGTTATTAATTTTTCAAAGCATCCAGTAGATTTTACGCTGTTTTTCTCAATTTCTGATAATTAATAATTTTTCTTTCCGATTCGGGTGCAGAAATTTTTGTATAAGCATTTTCACTACTGAAACTTACAATGCTTCCAATACCAATCATTGGAGAAAGAACAATTTCATCGAATTTCACTCTGATAATAGCTAAGTAATTTGGGTAATTACATATTATACCGTCGACTAATTTCATCTAATCAAATTGTGAAGGGCTCAAGCGTCTTTTCTGTGACATGTCCTTTGGGTACTTTTGGGGCCAAGATTAATGGCAACTCTTTTCCAACCAAAACCCAAGAAGTGAAACGTAAAGTAAAATGCAAATTAGATAGCTTTAAAATAACAGAAGTTTCAATAAGTGAAATGGCAATTTGGGGAATGTTATGTGAGGGATTGATAATATTGTGAAAGGACGGCCAACAGAGGTTATTCCGAAGATAAAGCCAATAGGTCAAAGTGCATAACATTGCACTCTCGTAAAGATGCGACTTCCTAGTATCGGAGTTACGATTGGATTAAGGTAGGATTGACTATTTAATATTCGGATCTGTGATAGCATTGAAATTGAGATTAGGCGGGTTAGATATTGATAGTGGTCCGAGTAAGGTTAATTTGGTATTACTTGTATTGTGTTTTTGTTCATCGTAGATTCTCACATATATAATCATTATCTAATCTGTTAAAGGTTTAAGTTATAGTTTTTAATAAAGTCATATTAAGAGTATGTCTACTTCTCATTCTTTAGTTGACCCTACACCTCTAGCTCACCCAAATAATCTAAGAGAAGGGCACCCGAGGGGGGCGCCCTTACACAACTACCATGGACTCAGTGTATACGATTTAAGAGAGGGACTCCGTAGATTCAGCTATAGTCTATACCAAATACCTCGAAATGCAGCCAATAACAGATAACCGATCTGGGCTTTTTCGGAAGCAATCATAATAACGATGATAGCATTTAGCAACATTTTTTTTAATTGGCGATTTCTTTTCGTTGGTAAAAATTGGTCGACGACGTAATACGTAAGTATCGGAATTATTTTTAATTCTTTGAATTTAATTTCTCTTCGAAATTTAAGTTATTGAGTGGATGAGTATTTTTTGGATCCTGATTAACTCTTTTTATTATATGTGTTATGGTAAAAATCAAGAATCTGAATTCTTCTGCCATGAATTAGTTACCAAATGATATTGTTACGGAAATTTCAGATTATGTTAGCTTCTTTGCCGAAAGGGTATTCTGACCGGAAAGATCGCTTGTGGGTAAAGGTAATCGCAAATTATATTTTCAATAATATAGTAAATGAGTAGGAGTAACCCCTTGAAAATCGACTTTGCGTCAAATATGATTGCTAAATATCGTTAAGTCACTAAATCTGGTTGTAAAAGATGTTTGTTGATAAATCCAGAATGTCTTGGCTGATTATTTGGCATAAGAAAGCTCCACAATCCTGTACAACGGGCTCTCCAACCTTTGTAAGTACGATGTTTAAAAGCAACACACAGAGAGAGAGTCGCACTGTTCAGCCATTTGTTTTGGCGACGAACCTCGTAATTTTGAACCATGGTCAAGTGGCGAGGACGATACCTGAACTGGCACCCCCTCTCCTAACTATCACACCAACGGGAAAATAGTTGAACTTTCATCAGATTTAACACGCATCGCTCCCCTACACGGAGAGTCTTCAGTGGTACTGGGCTCGAACTCATGAGACACCAGCCATGAGTCCGTTACCTTGACCACTAGGCTACCGAAGCCACGCACCTGTGAGAAAGAGAGAGAGAGTAAAAGCTCTTCAGGGTGACTGTATATTCGTTGACCGCAGACCATATTGAGACCGCGGATTTGTATTCCTGCATGAATTTTAAATTCATGTTATTTCGAATTTTACATGTATTTAATGTTTCTTGCTCGTGAAATACATTGTAATTACTTGATTGTACCTGAATGGAAACGAGACCAGGGACAGCTCTAGGGCTGGACAAACCGTACCCCTACTCGGGGCAGCAAAGTTTAAAAGGCGGCATTTGGATCGAATTTGAAATTTTTTTTTTTTCTATTACAAAAAAATTGATGTATTTCTGAAATATTATTGGGTGTGAATTTGGTATTTCATTCAACGTATCTTATTTCCTAATTTTGTACTCTATATTTTTAACCACAGTTTTCTTTTATGTTGAAACTTGAAAGGTTCGAGGTGGGATCATATGTTAAATCGTGATGTTTGATATGTTCATACGCATCTTTCACAAGTAACTTTCACCCTATCCCGGAGTGGGGACACAACGGACATTTTTTTCACCCATACGATGCCCAGTGTCAGCTATCCAAAAAGGGGGCAGTTGTAATAAGAGTGTTTGATAGATAGTGAGCCACAGGAGATGTTTTATTTTAATCTTTAGAGTAGCTGCATTAAGTTAAAATAAACGCTTGTGATCCCCACCTTCAGTAGTCTCTTTTTCGAAGAAATTGGTCTGCTGAAATAGTTGATTCCTTCTCTTACATTTTACTCGTTTGAAATAATAATAGGTAGTTATGTGTCCTTAATTTTGAATTACTTTGTATTTTTTTAAAACTTATATATATACTAGCGGTCCCGACAGACGTTGTCCTGTACACACATTTTAAATCCGAAAATTACAAACTTTTTTGAATAAGTTGTAACAATCTGGACAGTTTTGATGAAATTTTTTTATAAAGAAAGTTATTACAATACCTGGCATCATCACATGTACAGTTACCACAATTCGACCTATCGATTGCGTGTGAGTATGTATTTACTATGAACTAAGTTGAATCTAAAACCTATTCTGAATAGAAACTTAAACTTGTTTTGATTAAAGGGTAAAAAGGATAAAACTCAAGCTATTTTCATAACAGGTATATTTTTTTAATGCACAAAAAATAAATTTATTGTAATGCCATTGAATGTACAATGTTTTTGGTCAATCCTTGAGGGGTATTGCGACATAGCCATCCTGTGATGACTATGTCTTTCCGGATCCGCGTAAGCTAGAGGTGTGGGATTATCAAAATGATGAGACATATTGGATTCTTAATACAACTTTTATTAAGAATAACTTATATTACTTAATTCTAATTGACAACTTCCTTAAAGTGAGAGTTAACACCCAATTAAACCTTATATTCAAGTCAGATCACGCAACTAGATCATTTATCTTAATTATAATATATAAACCGATTCATCTAACTTCCTATACAAAATATTACCTTTTGTAGATCTCCTTCCTTCAGTGATTGAGTAATATCTATAATGTAACTTTATATGTGAAGATTCCAACTTCTTTATAATGAACGTATCTTTCTTTCAGAGATATAATACATCAAACTCTTGATCCGAATGATTCCACACTAAGTTATCTCTAAACTTGCCGCCCTTATCATCAAAGCTTCTATCCTTTTAAAGTATATCTCATTTACATATTTGATCTGTTTATCTTCTTGGTATTGGGTTGGAAAGGTTTTGCCATTAATCGTGGCCGTCAAAGAACTTAGGAGTTATGTTAGCAGAAGGACGCGAGAGACGTCACAGTATAAGCAAACAAATGCAATGGTTTGCCAAACCTCGGACATGCAACATATAATTGGCCACGCGAAAAGCAAAGGTTTTCTAAATCTAGGCCACAAATTGTCATTCTTTGACCTTGTGACTTATTAATGGTCATAGCAAATACCAAGCGAATTGGGAATTGTAAACATTTGAATGGGTAGGTGAGTCTGAAATAATCATTGGGATCTGTGGTAGAAGTACAACTTCCCCTTGAAGTTTGCCGCTCAAAATAGTGGGCTCAAGAATATTACCCACGATTTTTTTTTATGAACAATCCCTCGCCCTTACATAATTTTGGCGCATTTTTGCGATATCGGACTGAATTGTGAATCTAAATCATTCTCGAATCTACTTGAACCCACACAAAATATATCATCCAAATCGGTCCAGTCGTTTATGAGGAGTTCAATCACATACACAAGCACAGAAGAATTACATATATAAAGATTATTTGAAAAAATATTAATGAATAATACTAAAAAGCATGATTCCTCTGCATTTTTGTAACAATAAAGACCCGGTTTGGCCAGTTCTACTGAAAATCAATTTTCGACGACAACTAACGTCATTTTTATAACAATAACGTTGTTACAACAATGCAGGTAAATGTTGAGTTGTATGTTTTGAATGTTTTTAATTAATATCTTTTTAACTAATTGCGATATCGGACCGAATTGCGATTATAAGCCATTCTCAAATCAACTTGAACCCACACAAAAAATTTCATCGAAATCGGTCCAGCCGTTTAGGAGGAGTTTAGCACATACACACGCACAGAAGATTTTTATATATAAAGATATTCAGTGACATCTCTAGAAATCACATAATACATCTCCATTTTAGTCCAAAGACTCTTTTTGTATCTATATTTGTTGTCTCTTGAACTCCAATTTCTTTCTTCTTTGGCATTGTAGTTTATAGAACTTTTTGACTTTGTGTGTGTGTGTGTATCTTGTTTTTTATTATATACTATACTATACTATACTATACTATACTATACTATACTATACTA
>BMAV01015077.1:512654-527585 GCA_019973955.1 Trichonephila inaurata madagascariensis
TACTATACTATACTATACTATACTATACTATACTATACTATACTATATATATATATAATTGTTCTGCTGCCTTTCTGTTCGCCAGAATTACTCAAGTTTTATAGGTGTGCATCTATGTGAACAATTTTTTTATATAATTTTTTGCTTTGCAGAGAGGGGTCCGGGGTGGCAAAGAAGCAGCTAGAGCCGACCCTGACGAGACTTTTACTCCGAAAAAACCAACTTGTTAATTACGTAGACCTTTCCTAGATTTGAAAGAAAACCCTGCATGTGATAGTATCATTTTCGTTTCTCTAATTTATTCGATTATTTCTTCCGTTCTTGGAGCTGAAAGGATGAATCTTGTGATTTTTTTTATCACAAGTTCAGTAAATCTCTTTAGTATTCATTCCCTCATTTCCATAATCGTGTAAGCTAGTAATAAGTTCACCTGGAGTTTTTATATGTAACCAATCGTCGAACTACTTCCGAACACAATATTTATTCTAGTAAATTTTTTTTTATTTTTGTACACAAAATTTGTACGAATAATTTATGAATTTGCTTAAGGTATCCGAATACGTTCGGAACCTTGAATTTGCTAAAGCGCATAAATGGACAATTTTCATGATATTTAGTGTCACTTAGATTAGAATACATGTATAAATATGTTTTAAGGACATTTTGACAAAAAAATTTATTTAAATACAATATTTTGGCAAAAATTAACTTAGAATAACCTTCATTCAAAATGTTCTCCTTTTGTGAAAAATTCTTCTATTACAATAATATTTTGCCTGTATATAGCTCAGACCTCTCTACAGAGGCTCAACTAGAATTTTTGAATTATATAACTTAAAAAAGGGTTTATCCATGTTTTACCACAACAGAGGGGAGCAATTTTAAGAAAAAACGCCAATAATTATTTCAATGGGTGGTAACTCCGAAAATAATGTGAATTTTTCAAAAATCATAGTTGAGTCTCTGTAGAGAGGTCTGAGCTATATACGGGGAAAATATTGTTATAATAGAAGCATTTTTAACAAACGGAGAACATTTTGAAAAAAAAGGGTATTCTAATTTTTGCCAAAATATTGTATTTAAATAATTTCTTTTTGTCAAAACGTCCTTAAAACAATTGTATACATGTATTCTAATCTCAGTGACACTAAATATCATTAAAATTATCCATTTATGCGCTTTAGCAAAATCACGGTTGCGAACGTAGTCGGATACCTTAAGGTTTAAGGTTCACACCTCTTTAGAAGCAAGTTTTTTGACATAATCACACATTATTATCTGAAATTTTTTCATCTTCTCTAGCTACAATTTGAGCTACATAGTTAGACAGTTGGCCAGTTAAGAAAAATTTAAAATTTTTTTTTTTTTTTTGCAATTCTGGTTATTGAACTCAACGTTTAAACAAAGTAACTAAAAAATATTATTTCTTGTAATTCTTGTTTTTAGTCATTGATTTTTTTTCAGGTTTTCATTTCTCCATTTCAAACCCTATCTCGCTTTTACGTTTTCTTTTTGCTAGTTCACCTTGGCGGTACTTTTCCTTTAATTCAGTTTGGCGTTTATTTTTCTCTTCGCATAAGCATTCTTTTTTTACTCTCTCTAACTCGTCTTGTCGTTTCTTTTTTTCCGATTCATCGAGTTTTCCTTTTAAGTTATTCTCTTATTATAATTAACAATACTTTCTCAATTCCTCTTCATAGTCAGGATTTTCAGTTAACAGTAATCTTTAAGGTATCCGACTACATTCGGAACCGTGATTTTGCAAAAGAGTATAAATGAATAATAATTATGATATTTAGTGTCACTTAGATTAGAAAATGTATATAAAATTGTTTTAAGAATAGTATTACAATAAAGAAGTATTTAAGTACAATGTTTTGACAAAAAATGAACATAGAATGACAAATTTTCAATATATTCTCCTTTTGCGAAAAATGCTTCTATTATAATAATACTTTGTCTGTATATAGCTCAGATCTCTGTACAGAGGCTCAATTAAAATTTTTGAAATACATAACTTAGAAGTGGGTTTATTCATGTTTTACGACAACAGAGGGGAGAAATTTTAAGGAAAAAAAACGCCGATAATTATTTCAATGGGTTGTAACTCTGAAAATAATGTGAATTTTTCAAAAATCGTAGTTGAGCTTCTGTGCAGAGGTCTGAGCTATATACGGGGAAAATATTATTATAATAGAAGCATTTTTCACAAAAGGAGAACATTTTGAAAAAAGGTTATTCTAAGTTAATTTTTTGCCGAAATATTGTATTTAAAGAATATTGTTTTTGTCACAATGTGTCCTTAAAACAATTTTATACATGTATTTTAATCTAAGTGACACTAAATATCATAAAAATTATCCATTTATGCACCTTTTTAAAATCACAGTTCCGAACGTAGTCGGATATCTTAAAGTATTTGTTTTTTTTTCCGTTTCTTCATTTGATTACCAGGAGTTCTTTAAAGCTTTTCCAATATATATTATTTAAAAGTTTGGTACTTAAGTAGATACCATCCACCAATATAATCAATTCAAAAGACGTCGCCAAATGTCGTGATATGCAGCCAATAGCGGAAAACCATTCACGAGCTTGTGTGTGTGTGTGTTCAAGTGCAATGATAATAATAATAATAACAACTATAATGACAGAATTCGGTAATATTTGGCGATGTCTTTCAATTTGGTGAAATTGGCCAACGGTATAATACGTAAGTATCAAAAGTTGTAATCACATTTAAGTTTTAATAACATTCTAAAGTTAAAAAAAAAAAAAACGATTTAAAGCATCTACTTATAATGTTAACTAATAACACAAAATAAAATAAACGCTTAAATTTGATTTGATAATTGTTAATTACAAATTATATCAATTTTCGGTACTTACGTATTATTATCGCAACAATCGCCAACTCTATTAATAATAATTCGCCAAGTTGGCAACTCAATTTCCTATGTGTCGTACGCGCTGAACCTGCAACCAGGTGATTTATTTCATATAATGCCGTCAATAGCTTGCGATAATACGTAAGTACCCAATTTCTAAGAGAAAATATTACTTGGAGACACACCGTCATATTAATCAATCATTGCAAATTATATTATGGCATTTGCGAACTATTGCAACAATGCCAACGTTTAAGATAACTCGCTAAATTGGCAACCCCGATTTCTTATGTGTCTTATGCGCTGAACTGGCATCCATGTGCTTCGTTTCATATAATGCCGTCAACAGGTTGCGGTAATACGTAAGTACACTTCGTTTCATTTAATGCCGTTGCGATAATACCTAAGTACCATATTATTAATTTATTGGTAAAAAAACAAACTTTTATTTACCTAACTTTTAACCTTTTCTTTTATTTACCTAACTAATTAAAAATATTAGTACTTTCGTATTTTCGTACCGTATTGGCCACATTATATGAAACGAAGCACATGGTTGCCAATTCAGCGCGTACGACACATGCGAAATCGAGGTTGCCAACTTGGCGAGTCATTTTGAACGTTGGCATTGTTGCGATTGTACGAAGGTACCAAAATATTCCCTCTGAATAGTACACTGAATAAGTCGAATTAAATAGTCGTACTTAAACTTTTACACAAAATAGCTTCTTTTCTTTAAATTATTAAGTATTGCCTTTTTAAAATAAACACAATTTTAATAAAACAGAAAAATAAAAAATTTTCATCAAAATAATAATAATTATAATCAAAATAAAAATACTAGAGTTTTTAAATGCTTAGTAATAAATTCCAAAGTTTGCTTTACTGTTCAAAATCTAACTATCCAAAGAAATTAATTCGATAACTATGTAATGCAATCTTATCTACTTATTATCGTCTTTAAGATAGTTTTAAAACTTCTGGAGGAGAATTGAACGATGTGCAATCTCGTAAAACCAATAGCGTAAAAATAATAAAATGGTGATAAAAGAAAAAAAAAATCTCTTCCTGAAAATATAATCACTTTCTCCTGTTTCCTTTGTTCTTTTTGCTTTCATATTCAATTCCTAGTATATTAGCTCACTTCTCTTTATATATATATTTATTTATATATATATATTTATCTTGTTCGAATTTTCAATCGTTAATAAAATACTTTCTATATTCACCAATCGAGTTCAAATAATTTTTTTTTAAACTTGTGGGGGCTGACACTTGATTTTAGTAGTTTTTTTCAAATATTAATTCATTAATTAAATTTAATTAAAATAATTGCCGGTTTTCGGCACCAACTTAGATTCATCTCCATTGTTGTAACAATGTAACTGTTAAAACAGTAAACAAAGTTGGCGCCCAAAACCGGTTTTTCAGCCGAACTAGCCAAATTGGGTGTGCATTGTTACAACAATGCAGACAAATCTTGCTCTTTTTCCAATTCATATTATAAGTTCACTCTTTTCCCTATATATATATATATATATATATATATATATATATCTTGTTCAAATTTTCAATCGTTAATAAAATGTTTTCTATTCATCCATTCAAAATAGAAAATTGACTTAAGATTTTTTTTATATCACTTGTTTTTCAAAACTTTTTCAGGTGTAAAAAAAGGCAACAACAACCAAGCTATATTTGTTGTTGTCAATATTTAAAAAAAAGTGTGTGTGTACTTATGTACGCACGTAAGAAGTTATACTTCTTTGGCGTAACAAGATTAAAATCTTTCTAAAAATCTTTAGCAGGGCAAGCTGGGCCAAGGACGAAAGGTGGTCACGAGCAGAGTTGAACGATACTAACCTTCAGTCAATCGGACCAGTCAAACCCGAGATAATCATGATTTAAATAAATTTAAACACCCCCGCTCAGGAACAATAGGACCAATAATATGGGGAGGGGGTCGAAGGCGGGAATGATCTGTCCCATTCTGTAGAATTCTAGACAAAGCATTTTCGTATCCGTTCCTACGGAACACAAAGCAAAGGCACTCTGACACGGGGTGTATAGCTCAGTGGTACAGCATTCGACTGCAGATCGAGAGAACTCCGGTTCAAACCCGGGGGTCCCCTTCTTCAGGGAAGTGAAGAGAAATATTTTTCTGAGAATTTCGAAGGCGGGAATGATTTGTCCCATTCTGTATATTTCTTGACAAAGGATTTTCGCATCCGTGACGGTGTGCGTCACATCCGTGACGGGGTGAGCGCGCATTGTAAAAATTTACCCTCATCCTATTTCTCTAACGCCCCAAAAGAAGTATAACATCAAAAAAATACGCAAAAACAGAGTAAGCGAGAGCCAGGTTAATAATGTGAACGAAGGCTATTTTTTATTCGAGACGAATTGTGTAGCTTCAAAAAAAAGAGTGGAGTTGGCAACAACTGTTTTGGTGACGTCATCTGACACACCTCCTCTATTCATGTGGCCAGTTTCGATTTATCCGATCACGCCAGTTGGGAGTACTGCATCTTTGAGTGAACACGTACAACTGCTCTCCACCGGAAAAATGTCTGACGTAAAAAATGAATTTTGAATCAACATCACGTTTCTTGTGAAACTTATGAAATCAGATACGAAAACATTTCAAATGTTAACTGAGGCTTATGGAGATAAAATTTTGTCTTGTGCATGTGCATTCGAATGGCATAAGTCATTTTTAGGGAAAGGGAACGGTGTGGAAGATGATGAACATGCCGGGCACCCAAGGTGAGCAATTACAGACCAAAACATTGCCAAAGTTCGTGATGTAATCCAGGATGACCGAAGATTAAGTGTTCGTTCAGTGACGGGATTGGTTAATTTGGATAGGGAAGCTGTTCGACTAATTTTAAATGACGAATCACACATGAGGAAGATTTGTGCGAAGTTTGCTCTAAAAGTTCTGTCCGATGACCAAAATAGTGCAGGAAAAAACGTGTGTGTGGTTAACATGTTAAAACATATTGCAAACGAGCTAAATTTGTTGGAATCTACTGTAATATGTGTTGAGACATGGATTTTTACCTATGACCCAAAAAGTAAGCTCCAGTCAATGCAGTGGAAGTCTCCAGGATCCCCAAGACCCAAAAAAGAACGCATGCCAGAATCAAAATTCAAGGTAATGTTAATTGTCTTATTCGACATTAATGGAATTTTAATGACTGAGTGGGTTCTCAGTGATCACAGACTATTAATCAACACTAGTACATTGAAGTACTAAAAAGACTTCGTGAAAAAATTAGGGGTGGGGTGGGAGGTCACAGTTGTGGAGTGATGGATCGTTGTTGCACCAGGACAATGCACCTGCTCCCATGGTCCTATCTGTCAAGCAGTTTCTGATCAGCAAATACATTACTGTGCTGGAGCATCCTCCCTTTTCACCTGATTTGACTCCATGCGACTTTTTTTTTATTTCTTACACATAAGTCTTGCTTAAAGAAAACCCATTTTACCTCAGTTGAAGAGATTCAAACAAAAACGGAAAATCTCCTGAAGGGGGCCTTCCAAAAACCTCGTTCCAGAACTGTTACCATCAATGACAGCACCGAATGCAGAAGTGTGTGAATGTTGAAGGGGAATACTTTGAAGGAGATAATGTCATAAATAATTGATTTATTGGACTAGTCTCGTTTCTTTTGTGTCACACGTAGTATATACACGTGCACACATACAAACCCCTCAACCGCTTGAAAAAGAGGTGCAAACATAAAATTTTTTTGTACTTATAAGACACATTCTCTTACGATGTATGAAATAATCCTCACAGCATACAGAGTGTGCTTATAAAAAGCAAACATTTAGTAGATTTTGTGTTTCCCAATTTTTAAAATAAAAAAATGATGTGAAAACTTTAAAATTGAAAATTAAAATAAAATTCTTCCATTTTCACATTTTATTAAGTATTATGCTTAGTTACAGTAAAAAATGTGCCTTTTTTGCAAAAAAAAAAAAAAACAAAGAAAACATTGACCAGTTACAGTTAAGGGTTAAGAGGATCAGTAACTAAGAAACGAATAGAAATAAAATTCGCGCCTTTTATAGAGCAACTTTAATATCTGAAATGTAGTTGGTTTTGAGAGATCTAATCAATCATATTCCGTGAATCTGTAAACAGATTAAGATGAGATACCCTTGAAAGAAAAACTGAAACAATAAAGAAGAAAAGCTAATGTGTCTCTCAGGTTCTAATCAGATATCTATTTTGCCCAGCCTCGCTTAAAATAAAAAAAAATCATCAATTTTTTTTTTCTTATCCTTTTTTTATGATGATTGTGTATAATGGGCGGAATTCTGTTCTTTCTCAAGACTGTTGGAAGGTTTTGTATGTAGTTGTATGTAAAATACTGCGAACACAAATGAATCTCAAAATCTTTACGCAGAATTACGTACTAATTAAAGCATCTGTGTATTTTCTTTTTTAACAGCTGCTCTATATCTATAAATTGCACCTGTCGAAAACTGACAATTTCAAAACTTCCCCTATTCCCAGACGCTCCTTGAAGTACAACACATAACACCTTTGTATTTCACTTTCATTAGTAACAATCATACAAGGGAAGCTGAAAACTGTTTACGACAAAAAAGGTCAGTGTTCATCAATTAATAAAATTTTCGTTTAATTGCCATATTAATTGTCTTCTCTTACATGTAAAAAAATCGTTTTGAAATTTTAATTCGCATAAATAATTTCGAAATTTTCATTTAATTTCAAAACGCAAGCTGCATACTTATTCTCCGAACGAGTTATTAAAAATTTTAACTATTCAGCCTTCAGTGGCAGTTGCAGTCATTTGAAAAGTTATCTTACAAGTTATGGTACAAAATAGTTATCTTTCTATCTTCAAAATATTTATTTTTGAAACTGTAGAATGACATTTCTTAAGTTGGTTGGCATTACTAAGAATTATTATCCGCTTAACTTTTTTTTTTCTTTGTGTTATTGCTGTTTTAAATGAATTAATATTTTAACACACTTTCTTATTTCTTATTAACGTTTTTTAAAAAAAAAATTTTTTATTTTTCTTTTCGTTTTTTTTTTTTTTTTTTGATTATTTATGAGTGTTTGTGATTCTTTCTTTTCTTGCTTAAGTTTAATTAATTTATGCTTATTATTATTTTTTTTCTCAAAACTCAAACTCAGTGGCGCAACAGCCCATGAGGGTCAGGGCATACTGTGCCCATCCCAGTATACGTGACAATTGGGCGCTGAGGTGCATGAGCAGATGTCCTGATCAGGTGGTCAGTCTAAAGCGAAACCCCCAGTGTTTAAATCCCTAAGCAAGCTTGGTACTCATTTATCGAAAAATAGAATGGGAGTTGGAACTGGGGGGTGGGGGATTATCAGCCTTCGGAAGGAGAATTTTTCTATCGTGCAATAGGAGCTCGTGTGCAGCGGAACAGTTCCACAGTGATGCGAATATATTAAGCTTATTTATTGTTTCACATTCAAATGATAAGAATAATATTAAACATTAATAAAAAAACGTTAGTCACATCATGGATAAAATTAAATTTTCATATATTACTTAACAACTTCATAAGTATTTCGTGTATACTCAAATAGGAGATGAAAATAATACAAAATTAAAAACATTAGGTTGTTTTATGATTAATTTCAGCTCTTCGAAATTGTAAACGAAGATTAATTTGACCGCATTGAATGGCTTAGAATAGTGTTAAATTAACGTATTAAAACAAAGCCACAGCAACGCGTGGCCGGATCAGCTAGTATATACATAAAAGTTTATGTATATGTTTGTAAAAAATGCAACACCATGAAGGAATCATCAGAATTAAATGAACTTTGCAACTAATATCAATTTTAGGATGTTACGTAAAACGTATAGGATGTTAAGAGCCACCGCACATGCGGGGCGTGCGCAGCGCCCTCTGAACTGATGCTGAAAGCGTACAAATAGAGGGCTGTAGCGGGATTTTGAAAATAGTTAATGATTATTTGTTAGTGGCGAACGTTTAGTGAGACCTAAGTATGCCTCCACGACGAAAGAAGGAGAAATTCCAACAACTTACAGAGTTTGAACAGGGAGGGATTATCGGCCTTAGAGAAAGAGGATTTTCCTATCGCTGAATAGGAGCTCGCGTGCAGCGGAACAGTTCCACAGTGATGCGAGTTTGGAAGCAGTGGACCGAAGAGCACCGAACAACAGGAAAAACTGGCAGTGGACGACGGAAGGTGACTTCAGCGCGTGGAAGGTGACGATCGACGCCTGCTCCGCATGGAGGTACAGCTTACTCCAGGCAGTTGGCAGCACATTGATCTACTGCTACAGGTGTACTAATGTCGGCTTCGTCAATTCGTTGACGTCTGCTGCACCGTGGATTGAGTACAAGGGTGCCTTTATACAGGATCCTCCTCACGGCAAACCATCGACGGCTGCGTCTGCAATGGGCTCATGAGTACAGAGCCTGGAAAGCTGATTGGCACCAAGATGTCTTTTCAGATGAATCACGCTTCAAGTTGTGGGACCATGATGGCCGCATTCGTGTTAGATGCTATGCCGGTGAACACCGCCTTCCAGAGTGCGTTATCGAACTACATATTGGCCTAACACCCGGAGTTATGGTTTGGGGTGCTATTTCGTATCTTGAAAGACCTAATTTGCTACAAATTGAGAGTTATCTCAATAGCAACAGGTAGGTCCGTGAAGTGCTACAGCCCGAAATCGTTTCCTTCCTTCAAGGCATCCCTGGAGCTATCTTTCAGCAGGATAATGCATGACCACATAATGCAAAGACTGTTGGAGACTTCTGTTCTGCCCAACACATGCAACTTCTTCCTTGGTCTACTTATTCGCCGGATATGTCGCCTATTAAGCACGCGTGGGATTTGGTTGGTCGGCGTCTCGCTCGTGATCTACGCCCTGCAGCTTCAAAAGACGAATTTTTGCTGCGCATACAAGCAATATCGAATTCTCTTCTACAAGCAGATGTTCAAAATCTGTTTGACTCCATGCCACGTCGAATAGCAACGCTTATTGTAGCTCGAGGTGGCTACACCAAATACTGATTTCGATCTTTTTTGCTTTGAAAATTTCGTCATTTATTTGTACTAATACAAGTCGTTTGTGCATTAAATTTCATTTAATTTTGATGATTCCTTCGTGGTGTTGCATTTTTTACAAACAACAGTTTAGATATAACTCAAAACAAAAATCCTGAACATCTCGCTCTGTCACTACATATAAGCCATTTTTGCATTTTACATACAGAAGTTTGTTTTGATTTCTTTAAAAATTCTTGCCATAAACACCGGAAAAAAAAGATTATATCTGGATCAAATATAAGTACCAAAGATCCTGGGAAGGAAACACATTTAACGCTCAGGACTGTAATTTTAACTTACGCGGTAACTATTTTCTTAATAAATGATTCCATTTTTCCAATAAGCTATTTAAAATAACTTTCGTAAATATATCGCGTGATCCAAATAATAGTCTTAAACATGTATGGCTTTTTCAAAATATTGTTTTTCATATCTGTAAATTAAAACAGGCTGTAGGTACCATTCGATTTTTTTTTTATATTAAATTTGAATTATTTTTTGTGCAATTCTTCATTCAAATATGGAATTTCACTGTAGTTGCAAATTTTCTTCTTTTCCATTTATGTTTAATCGCACAAAATTGATGTCATCTCCTCTTGAAAATACGGACAAAGTCAAAACTTATAGCCTCGTGTGTTTGAACTACATACATCTTAATCTCTAAGCTTTAAAAGAAACCAGAAATCGGATTATATTTCCGAATAATATTAAGAGTCCAAGATATCCGAGTAAGAATAAGATTTAATTTTTTATACAGTTATTTATTAAATAACAGGAAGTACAGCTGGAATCTCATCCTCTTAAAAATTAACTTCTTAATTCCTACTTTAATTTTGTGCTGACTGTTCTGTATCTTCTGGAGTTCAATGAGATTCGGGAGGTTCTTTGGCAGAATCACGCAAAGCTTGAGGCGAATTTTTGTGTGTCACAGAATTTTTTAAGGGTGCTTGGACCGTCAAAATCCCATCACTCGAAAGATGAGTGTTTAAGTTCTCGGCAGCGACATTTTCTGGTAGCAAGAATCTTCGTATGAAATGTCTGGCCACGTATCCACTATCTCCCTTTCTTTCTTCGTGTTCCGCCGTTATGGTGACATATCTAAAATAATATAACACCGGTAAAAAAACGAGTTTTATAAACATATATGTGTCGGGAGGGGGGATGTCTTTCAGACCTCACACTACGTTACATACCGTAAAATCCGGCGTATAACGCTCACCTATCCTTTCAAGCTGAATGTTTTAAATTTTTAGGTATATTCGCCATATAACGCGCACCCCCTTTTTTACGAAGAAATCTGAAATATTTGTATGCATTGCTTTTATGTTTTAGTCATTTATTCGAGGTATTATCCCAGACTTTTGAAAAAACACTATACTTCTAGAACTGCAACTTGTAGCAACAGGTGTTGATAGATGAAGGAAGACAGATGAGCTTGGGTATGTCATTACTCTTTCAACGAGAACTTTGCAGGGAGTAGTGTAATCAGTTTTATTTGTGAGAGAAATAATTTATGTCTATATTTTTAAGTTCAGATTAGTAGTCTTTTATCCTGATGTATCTGGCAATGAAAAAAATATATCATACGATGGATTTAATGAGTTGCCTTAGAACTGTAAAACCAGCTAGGGAAATACAAATATAACAACGGAGTGAGCGGAATAAAGATGTTCAATATTTTTACCTTCTGAAATGGATGTAAATTATTTCATTTTTAATATATTTTAATCATCGTGCAATAATTAACACCATAAACTGTTTTAGTTCATAAGGAAAGTCGTTTCTTTAAAATAAACAGTGTTTCGATACATGTAGAAGTAATTTTTTTTTTTATGCTCTTCTCTTTTGTTATTTTTAAAGCTATCGTTTTCATACCCGGCGTATAACGTGCACCCTTAGATTTCTAGCTTATTTTTTGAGTTCAAAGTGCGCGTTATACGCCGGATTTTACGGTAATTTTTTACACCTTAAATTTTTAAGAGCGAAAGGGAAGGTTGATTCAAACTGAATTCATTCAACAATTATTTATTATTTATTTATCCAATGCCTGTGCTTGGCTTCTTGACCAGTTGACGCCGAGCCTCCCAGTACTTACAGATGACGTCGTCAGTCGGGTATTCATCGAGTTCAGTGCATAAGAGCAGGTGGTCGTCATCCATTCTGGCATGGCCGCAGAGCGTGCAGGCCTCGTCAGCAGCCAGGCCAAGCCAGTGGAGATACACTCTCAAAAAGTCATGTTCGGTAGTTAGACGAAAGCGGGTAATAGCTTCGGCTCTCCCCAGGTGCCTCAGGATAAGACCCACAGTGGCCAGGGTATACCAAGGCTTTCCAATGTTCTTGGTTTTTTGGGTCACGGCAGTACATTTGAACAATGTATGTGGATGTAACATGCTTTGCTCTTCTGAGGGTCAAGCGGACTTCCGGTTGAGAAGACTTAGCTCCCTGCTTGGCTTTTTGGTCTGCTCTCTCATTGCCTGGGATCCCAACATGATTTGGGACCCACTGTAAAGCCACAGTCCATTCACATGAAATGGGCTCCGCAATTTTGGTTTCGGCACTGAATTGTGTTAAGGCAGTCAGTTGGTGTGTAAGGCTAAATTTATAGCTTGGGTGTCGATGAAGAGGACTGCTTTTGCAGAAATAGGCCAGCAGCTAGTAAATTCAACAAGTAATTTTAATAATTTAATTTTACAAGGAGATAATTTAATTTGCTGTGGTTTCAGTTTTCCCCTGTTTCACGTTGTAAACAATGGAATTATGATTAAAATTTAATTCTTTAAATATTTAGGTATAATAAATTAAACTTTTATTAATTATAATTGAATTATGTAATTATCAACAAAAACAGCTGTGTATAGAAAATTTCAGCTCAATTGAGTGCTTTCAAATGGGAGAAGAAAGCTTTTAAAATTTTGACCTAGACATAGTTACATTGGGAGTTGAAGAAAACCCATTATGAATAAAAATAATTGAAAGAATATGAATTTTTTTTAAAAAAAATTCTTTTGATAATTCTAAAATGATATGTGAGATTGATATTTAAAACAAAATATGTAGAATTTTTTTAATGTGAGAAAATTTTCTGCAACAATAATGTTGCATGATAGTGAGGTTTTTATGACAGTGGCAGTCATTATTTTTTTGTGTTATTAAAAGTATCTATCTTAATCCAAAAAAGGGGGGGGGGGGTTAATTCAAAAATTTTAAGACCTTTACTTTTTAATGCCTTAAAAAATACATGCCTTTTTTTCTTTATTTAATTGAACTACTTTTTCAATGATAATATTAAAATGCCGTTGAAATAAATGGTTTGCCGAAGCAAATATTTTCATTACAGCTAAGAGCTAGCTCTAAATCTCGTTTTTGATCTTGGAACATCACAGTAAGTAATTTCATTTCGATCATTATAACTGGAAAGTAATCGTTGAAAGGTTTTTTTTTCCTTTCTTTTTTTTTTTTGCTATTATTCTTATAATTTTATTCTTTTTGGGTCATGATTCATGAAGGCTAAAGCAATTCGCGTCGTCTTGTCTAACTTCTAATCTATAGAGGAGGACTGATTATATTATACGTAATACACTTTGAACTTTGACAATTCGAAAAGTTAAAAGAGACGGAACACTAGGAAAAGAGAGCTCTTGCTACTGATGCATCTCTTAGTATTTTTGGTACTTTTATATTATCACAAACTCTCTTTTGGCGAGATTATATGGTACGAAGCCCCTGGATGCCAATTCAGCACGTGCGACACATAGGAAATCAGGGTTGCCAACTTGGCAAGTTATTAATAGAATTAACGAGATTGTTGCGATAGTATGTAAGTACCTTGTTTTTCTCATAGCTATGGGTCTTAGCACTGTCTAGTGATGAATCAAAACGAAGGTTAAATGTAGGCGCAAATTGGCAAATTGATTTTTTCACAAGAATTAATTTGTCAGTTATCTCAAGGTCTACAAACATCAGTTTAAAAATAAAATCTATTTTTTTTGCTTGCACTTTTTCTTGAACTTTAAAAAAAAAAAAAATTCAGAATTGCTTTTTAAATTTTACGGGTATTTACGTATTATCGCAACAATCGCCAACTCTATTAATAATTCGCCAAGTTGACAAACCGGATTTCATATGTGTCGTACGCAATGAAGAGGAAATCATGTGCTTCGTTTCAAATAATGTAGCCAATCAGTGGCGTAACGAAGAACATTTGGGGGGGGGTGTCGCCCTGCAAAGTCAGGTTTAGAGCCCCTAAGTTTGATTTTACAAAGGCAGTCTTGGTGGCATTCAGGCTTTGGGCCCCTTAGAACCCTGCCCCCCAGAGATGCGGGGGTTGCGGGGTGCACGTTACGCCACTGTTGCTAATAGGTTGAGAAAATACGTAAGTAGCACATTTTATTAATACTGCATTAAATTATGTTTTTCTTAGGAAAAAAAAACGTTGAATAGATACAATACACACTTCAAATGATTCATCAAATCTTAATTAAAAAATTCCGAATATAATTTTTAAGGCATAGTTAAACATTCCAGGATCTTAAAATGATCATATCTTGAGGAAAATTTAATATTTAGATAAAATGTAAATGAAAGTATTTTTAGCAAAACTGATATCAAAAAATTATACTAAGTTTTCATTTAAAGATTCTTATCACAGATACCTGTCATCAGCATGTACTGTCACTTCTTCAGGTGAAAAATCACTAATATTAAGTTTTGTTTCAAATCCTGACTCGGAGCTCTGATCTGACATATTAATACTCGGCAATTTAAAAAATAAACAAAGTCCTGAAAATCTGACTAAGAATTTAACAATACTGAATTTCAATACCTTTAATTAAATATTGATGTTTATTTTGTTTTCCATAAGCGCGTGTTTTACATTTTATACAACATAATAACAACTGCACGCTGAATTAAAATCATAGTTATTTAAAAAATTGTCCATATTGT
>BMAV01015077.1:537091-552920 GCA_019973955.1 Trichonephila inaurata madagascariensis
ATTATTTCTTAATTTCACATCTATTATAATTTTATTTTATTTTTAGGCATTAATTGGAATAGCTTTTGGAATAGGATTCATTGTTGGACCTATTATTGGTGCTGTTTTTGCATCACGAGGTGTAAAGTTTTCTCAAAATTTTTATGTTCTTCCAGCAATATTTGCTTTGTCTATGACTGTCATTGATATAATTTTATTAGCATTGTTTTTTGAAGAGTCACTCCCAGAGGACAAAAGAGTAAGTTCTATGATTTTTATTTCATATTTATTAATGAAGTTTACAATTTTCTTCATTTAAATTTCTTCTTGGAATAAAATTTGTATGTGAAAATTCTAGACAGTTACAGAAATATTGCACATGCTTAAAATTAACTATATTAAATAAAATTTGTTGAAAAAAAATTAATGTAATTCTCAATATAATACATATTTAGAATGTAGACTGGTATTTATGTATTATTGTAACATATTGGCTACATTATATGAAATGAAGCACCTGGTTGCCAATTTAGCATGTATGACACATAAAAAATCGAGGTGCAAACTTGGTGAGTTATTAATAGAGTTGGTGGTTGTTGCAATACATAAGTTCCTATAAGCTTAATAATATATTATTTTAAAAAATTATTGATGATGATGATGTCATGGCCGTGATGAATTAAATTGTGCCATGGGCATGGATGACAACTTTTGCCTGATTTTCTATGTTGTCTTCATAGAGGTTTATGTTGATGTCAAAAGGTACCATGATGTCATGTAGAGAGACAAGGATGACTGGACAGTTGAAGATATGGGACCTTAACCAGTGGTGTAATGTACACCCCTTAATCATAGGGGGCCCAGGATTCTTGTGGGCCCCAAACTTGACTTTGCTGGAGGGGGCATAATATTCTCCATTATGCCACTGACCTTAACAGCTTGGTGTCATGACAGTTGTCACAATTTTGATACATTTTCATTCCATCAGGGTTAATTTTCATCCCCCTGGGGTGTCCTATTTTTAATCTGGCAATTTTTTTGTTATTGCTTGGTTACTGTTGATGTGTAGATTTGTTACCTCATCATTAAGATTCCAAATTAAAAAAAGTGGAAAATTTATTGCTAAAATCAAGTAATTTGATTAAAATATATTTGTGTTAATTTTTATTTTTGTAATTTTTTAGGCAGCATCTGTTGGACAAGGATTATCAGAAGCCTATCAGTTCATCAATCCTTTATCATTGTTTTCTTTTAATCCAGTTATAAATATCAAACCTGAAGGTATTAATATTTTTGTTACTTATATAATTTATAAAGTTTAAAATTTAAAAGTGATAACATTTTGGTTTAGTTAGATCTTATTTTAGTGTGCATCTTTATTGTTCACCAACTTGGCAAAGTTTTACTGTCTTATTGAATAGAAAATAAAACTATTTTGCTGCAATTGAGCATCATTTTCTTTGTCACCTCAGATGTCTTATAAGCTGAGATTTTACCTTTATTTTAAATTTATATTAAATCTGATTAAAGCATTATTTAAATTTAACATGTTGAAATTTTTACATTGATATTTTCTTTTTTAGAGAAACGAGCTTTGAAAAAAATTGGATTAATTTACTTCTTGTTTTTGTTTATTTATTCTGGATTAGAATATTCGTTATCATTTTTAACACACATGCGCTTCAATTTTACAAGGTAAGTATTTTTTCTAATTGAATATTTCTCATAAAAATAACTTTGTATTTTCTACATTTTTGGTATATAAAATGTGAAAGTGGAAAGGAATACTATATATATTTCAGAACATATGCCTATATATCTTTACATAAGGAATGATTGTGTTGAATTTAGAACTCAATTTTTGAAAAACAAATAGTTCAACAATTTTATGGTAAATTATTTATGTGTACACTGACACGTAAGATGCTATTTGTATATTAAAGAATTGGTGTGGCAAACTGCAATATGAACTTGCCTGGATTGTGTGTGTGTATATGCGTTTATTGAAAAGTAAGAAATTCTGTATAAAGAATTAGCTTTTACAGTTTTAAACATGTAGATTAAATTTTTGTGCTGAAACTCTGATCCCTATTTTTAATTTGTAGAAATTTAATGATTACCTTTGCTTTAAATCCATACATCTTCATATTTTAATGGGGAGATTATTTATTTTTTTTAGATACTTTCAAAGAATTTTCAAATTTAATACAAACCGAAATCCCCCCCCCCCCATGTTTTATTGCAGTTAATGCATTTGTTTTTTTCAGTTATCTTGCAAGGCGAGGGCACAGTTAAGGAAATTCATTTGAGCATGAGACTTTCCATAATAGTAGTACTCTTATTGTGTGTGTTCAACCCTCAATGTAATAGCATTGAATGGGCATTCAATTCAGAGAAAATAGCTTTCAAAATTCATACTTAGCTTTTATACAGTTAAATTTCAATTAGCTTCAGTGATGCAGTAGCATAGGTGGTAACGTACCTGTGTACCACTTGGTAAAATAGGGTTCAAGTCACGTGATTAACTTTTTTTTCCAGTTCATTTAATTATTTTTACAATTAAAAAAATTTATTTAAAAAAGCTACTTTTCTATTAAATAATATTTTGTTTAATTATTTTGTATTTTAGAAAGTAAAATAAATAATATAATTATATAAGTATTTATACTATATTTTATAATTATAATATAATTATTTTGCATTTTCAAGAGTTAAATAGTTGCAAATAGTTTTATAAAATATAAAATATATCATAATATTTAATAATCTTAATTATTTCATAATTATATAAAATATTTAATAAGCCTTTTTAAAATAAATTTGTTTGATTGTAAAAATAATTAAATGAATTGTAGAAAAAAAGTTGATCATGCAATTTGAACCCAATCTGATTGCATGGTACACTGGTACATTACCACCTTTGCTACTGCATCGCTGGAGCTATTTGAAATTTATTTGTAGAAAAACTAAATATGAATTTTGAAGGCTATTTTCTCTGAATTGACTGCCTATTTGATGCTATTACATTGAAGGTTGAACACCCTAAAGGCATACTACTATTACACAAAACCTCATCTCCAAATGAATTTCCATAGTCTTGCCCTCCCCTTGTTAGTTCATAAAAGAAGTTGCTGGATCATTGATAGATGCTGTGTCTTTTAACTATTTAACAGTGCTCTTTTATTTATTTATTTTTTTGTGAGTGAAATTTTAATTTAAACCTAAAATATTAGTTTACAATGAACCAATAGTAGTTATTTATTATTTGTCTTTATTCTTAAAAATAAAGTCTTTTATATTGCAAAATAGATATATCTGATTTAGTTGAAAATATGTTATATGATCTGCTGATATATATATTACCATATCTGTAGTATCATTGTAATTTTTTAATCTTATTTGTATATCCAAGTGTAATATTGTTTTTAATAATAGATATTTTTTCCCTCCAGTATGCAGCAAGGAAAAATGTATTTATTTAGTGGTTTAATCATGATTTTTATTCAAGGTATGTTTTTCTTTTCAGTAATTAATATTTAAACATGTATAATAATATGGGATCTTATTTTAAATCACTCCTTTTATTGATTGGGCTTTATTTGAATGTATGCATGATACTTAGTAATAGTGAAAACTTATTTTTTTTATATTTAAAAGTAATTTTTAACAAATGAGTCTCTTTTTATATTAAAGTACATTGATTTAATTACAATTGTTGAATTTAACTTTCAAAATTTTAATATTTTCTCTGTAGGTTTAATAATAACTAATTTACCTTACCATTTTATGTTTTTAAGAATTTTTCTATTACAGAAATTTAAATACAAAGCAGTTACATATATATTTTTTTTATTCTATAAATTTGTGTGCATTGGAATGTAGAAAAGCTAAATTTTGTAGTTGATAATTGTAAGTTCAATTATTTTTATTCCAAAAAGTATGAAAATTAATTATATTATTCTCTCATGTGTTCGTATGGTGTGTGTTTGAGAACAATACAATTATTTTAAATAATACACCATATATAACCTACCTTAATTACTAATGAAAAATCCAGTTTAATGATATAAATAAATTATGGAAATTTATCTCAAATTGTAAGAAATTATTCCAGATAATAAAAAATCC
Organism: Trichonephila inaurata madagascariensis; assembly: GCA_019973955.1. Taxonomy (NCBI): domain Eukaryota; kingdom Metazoa; phylum Arthropoda; class Arachnida; order Araneae; family Nephilidae; genus Trichonephila; species Trichonephila inaurata. The sequence continues at coordinate 541,199 of BMAV01015077.1, forward strand.
TGATAGTAAAAAGCAAACCCAACATGGAACCTAGCATTTAGTTCAAGATTAAGACTGAACTGAAGATTTAAATATGTTTAAGATGATATTTTTCTATTTTTTGCTTTGTATTTGTTTGCAGAAAAGTTAAATTTCTTCATAAAATAAGAGAAGATAGAAATAAATGAAAAGCTAGCAAAATATAGTTTTAAGAAGAAATAATAATAAAAAAAAAATCATACCATTCCATAATGTACAAAGGATATTTGAAAGTAAGGACCAAAAAGTTGTAGGAGAGCAAGAGGCATAAGGATACAGCTCATTAACTAACAAAATTTTAATAAGCAACTTCACAAAATTCACAATCTATATTTTATTATTTAACGGTATTCAATTACATTTTCTGCAAAACATTGCTACTATATAAAACAAAAATTCAAGCTTTGCTATCTTGGACTAGATTGCTGACATCATTGACCATGTTGTTTAGCACAATATGCTTCATTGATGGATAGTGAGTGAAAAATACCTCTATATATAGTGAAGGTAGTATTTATAACCTACTTAGGGAATAAATGTACACTAGTTTCTCAATAATTATTCTTGCTTCATGTTTTTTTTTTCAAGATTATAAGATTGTTAAAATAATCATGCAGTTTCTTTCTCATTACTTTTATTTTCAATGTATTTCCAACAGTCTTATGCTAGTGTTATCATCACCAATTGTTATGGATATCATGTGTTTCTGTTTCTTTCTAATCAAATTGAAAAGAAAGAATCAGTCAAAAATTAAATTTGTCTATTGTAGCATAGGGATCAAGGTCATGAGCTTGAGCCAAGTGTGGCTGAATATCCGTTGCGTAGAGGGGGCCAGTGCATGTTAAATCTGCCGAGACTTAAACATCCTCCCATTGGTGTGGTGGGGAAGTTAGGAGAGGGAGGTGCCAGCTCAGAGGTGTCATCCTCATCACTTGACCATGGTTCATAGGTACATGGTCCGCTGCCTATAGCTCTCATGCACTGCTAATATAACTCCTGACTCAAAAATTAAATTCTTTCTAGAAGAATTGATGTGACTGAAGAATAATTTTGCATTAGAATATCAATTATTATTATGTATATTATAATTATTATTATGAATATTACATAATTCAGTAGATTTAAAAAAAATGTAATATGCACAAAATTCTTTTTTTTTTGTTGTGTGACTGTCCCAGTGCGTTTTAAGTTTCATATTTTTCTTTTAAGGTGGTTACGTAAGAAGAATTCCTCCAGGAAAAGAAACTAAATCTGCTGCAATTGTAAGTAGCTCTTATTTATTACTTATAGAAGCTAAAATTAGATTTATGTTGATACTAACATGCTATTTAATAAATAAAAAGGTGTCCTGAATTTTTTTTTTATCAATTTTCTAATTTCACGCATTACATGCATGTGCAGTAAATTCCATTACCATGCAGTTCAGTAACTGTAGCTCTAAACCCATGATTTAGAAACCATGGAACCTGACAACTGCATATTATTGGGGCCAGATTATATCTATCTCCTTATATGATTTTCTAAGCATTATCTTCTCATTAGCATTCATGCATGTGACTATTACTTACTTATTTACTTTATTTTAGAAAACAGTTTAATTCTATTTTATCTATGTAAAACTGTAATGATTAGGTTAGAAATTTTATTATGTTTTTCATACGTTTCAGGGAGCTTTATTAATTATTCCTGCATTTATTTTAATTGGAATCTCAAACAGTATAGGAGTTCTCTATGTTGGACTTGCCTTATATGCATATGGTAAATGTCATGTTTTTATGGTTTATTAATATATTCATTTATATTTAAGCAATGATTGTTTATATTTCTCACTCTTGAAATGATTCTAGTTATATTATTTGTATAATATTTCTCATATGTGTAAATTTAAATATGTTTTTTCTTGAAATAAAGGATCAAAATTAAACATGTATAAAATATTTTTAAAGAGAAGATTAATTAATATAAAGACAATTATTAAAAATTAGAACAGTGATTTTCATCAGAGAAAACATTTACTAATAATTCTATGTTAACTTGGAATGCTAATTATTCATTTCTTATGTATGAACATTAGTTCAGGAGTTTTTTTTAATACAATTAAATCATTTATACATAATGACATTGATTGATTTGATTTTTATATGAAAAATAGATTAAATTCTCTATATTGGTTTGACTATTAGTTTAATTTTGACTCTTTTGGCATAATTGGCTCTTGTCTCTTCATTTTCTCTGACTGATGATATATGTTAATTTCTACTTTTTAATTTGTTTTTAACTAATATTTTTATCTAGTTTATATTAAATAAAGTTCATCTTTACTAATTTTTAAGAAAAGAACTCTATTGCCTTTTTGATAGTTTTAACATATTTTTAATGGAAGACATATATATTGCATCTATATAAGTAACGTATCTTGATATATGTTTATATTCAGCTTCCGCAACAGTTGTGCCATGCCTCACAACAATTGCATCAAAATTTGGTTCCACTAGCCAAAAGGGCACTGTTTTGGGCATATTTCGTTCATTAGGCTCATTGGCAAGAGCTTTTGGTCCTCTTGTGTTTGCAGTTGGTAAGTATATCAATATTTGTATTTCTTATGATTTATTAAAATTCATGTTTCATTGCATTTTTAAATTGGGAGACTATTTTTATAAATGTATGAAACACTTTTAAAAATAAGTTATATTGGGAAATATGCTTATTGCGGCTTAACTGAGATATCAAATATTTTGAAACATTTGTTTTCATAAATTTATTTATGAGTAATTAAAAAGTTTTGTGGAAAAAATATATATAATTGATCTATAACTGATATATAATTGATCTTATATTCTGAAAAATTAAAAAAAAACAATTTCTAATTTTATTAGGATGTAATCATACGACGGTAATCTGAATTTTATTTGAAATAAAAAGGTTACTACTTTCTATATAATAAAAAAATAAAATGTTTATAATTCTGATGAAAATGAAATGTATTATTATTGTTCAAATTTTTTGATTTACTGATATTAATCAAAATAGCTCAATATAATTTATAAAAGTAATTTTCTATTCCTTTTGAAATCATTTGAACTCTTGAAAGTGTTATTTTTAAATAATTTCCATTTACATTTTGTTATCATTTACTTGAAACATTACTTAAAGTTATTCAATTTTTGCAATAGTAATGAAATTTTACACAAGTATTCTGAATGTTGATTGCTATTAAATTATTATTGTTTTATTAAATTGATTGATTAGTATGAATTATTTTGTTACATATTGGAAATCTTAAGTTAACTGAAAGCTGCTTTTTGTGCAATTTTACTTTTAAAATAACACTTAAATTATGATTTAATTCAAATTCACCGTATGTGGAAATGCATTATATTCAAAATGAATTCTTTGTTATATATTGTTTATTGTTCTGGTGTATGTTAAAGTAAAATTTAAGAATAAATAATTTAGTTTAGTTTCATACGTTGTTCCATATTTTTTACACTGACTTGAAAGTAAAAGCTACATAATATTGTTACATTCAAAGTTTTTTTCTTGAAATTCAGTTTTTAATATTTTTTAGCATATTGGAGTCTGACACCAACAGTATCTTACTGTATTGGCGGAATGCTACTTATTGTACCTTTATTCTTAATACTCAATCTTAGCAAAGAGCTTCCCCAACTTGTTGTGAAAGAAGATTAACATTATCATTTAGTATACAAAATTTATATGTGGCACAATGTGTACAACTATTTTTATACATTTTCTCACTTTTCTACTTATTTATGCATTTGTTACAAGGTTTTATTGGATAAATAAATATATATTTACAACTTGAAAATTGTCTATTCATCATTTAAAAATATTTCCATTTTACTTAGAAAGTTTAATTTTTTGCCTTGACCCTTATTTTTTTATGATTTGAATTGATTCACTTTGTTCAATATATACTATTAAATATATGTAATACTATCCACCTTTTTAATGCTTAATTTTTGTATAAATATCATGAATCTTATTCAGAATGCCAATTTTGTCCTTTTTACATATTTGTAAGGAAAAAAAACTACTAAATGACTCACATTGATTTTAATTTTAATATTTTAAATTGCATGGAAACAAATATTGCTCAATTTTATTGAATTTAAAATATAGTGTTAAATTAATTAATTTAAATTGAGATGAATTAAGTTGAGATGTGATTAATTTATTAAGTCTATTTTTACACAAGAGGATTATATATATATACTAACTGGGTATATCCGTTCACACGGGTGAATTGAAAAATTAAACAACACAGATTGAAGGATAAAAAAGTTTTTAATGAATTAATTTTATGTGAATAACATATTAAACAAAAAAAAGAAGCTTCTTTCATATCTCAGCAGAACAAAAAAAAACATGTTTGTTAAATTTTAAGTCTGTAGATCTAATAGCTGATAAAAAGGATTCTTTTATATTTATAACACCCTGTAACTCTCTTGTAGGTCGATTTTTGAAAACATCTTCCTAAGCCGACCTCTGCTCAGCAAAAGTAACACATTGTTACAAATTTTGTCTAATGAACGCTTAAAATAAAGTACTAAATAATTTATATCTAGAAGTGTAATATGTTAATATTACTTTCTGTTGTATTTATTTTATGTTAAAATTGTAATATTCGCAAGCAACGCCGTTCCTTAAATTATAATGGCGATTCAATGGAAACATGCTAAATGTTGGTGATAGTCAAGTTGGCAACTTAGCAATTGATTGAACGGTGCAGAAGTTGATATGCTGTAGCGCCATCTGGTGGGGAGCTGCAACAAAGAAGATAGCACAAAAACTTTCTCCATAAAAAAATACATATATATGCCAATTTTTAATACATATATATGCCAATTTTTATAGTAATCGGTGTTGGAGTGAAGTAAGATCATACATACAAACATCCATTTTTATATGTATAAACTAACAGCATTAAGGAATCTTAAATTTCGGATCATTAAAATAGTTTATAGAAAATTTACAGGCAGTGAAACTTGGGAAAGATTAGACTTATGCCTTTGCGGCATAATTCTTAGTAGGTACTTTTTCTACACTTCCAAAAAAGTACTGTACGATAGTTATTATTATTTTTATTCTTAAAAAATGCAATTCCTGTGTATTCAATTAAAATTATAGCATTTAAAGTTAAAAAATTTTATGTTTCCTGCCCCCCCCCCCTTTTTTTTTCTTCTTCTCAATCTTTAAACCTTATTTTTTTTCTCCCATAATATATTGCAATTTTCTGGTTTAATTCTTAGTCCACAATTTGAGTATACATTAAGGTTAATTTCTTGTGTTTTTTTTCCTTTCTTTTAGCAAAAATGATACCTTTAATAAAATTCAATAATTTCTTCCCCCCCCCCCCCACCTTTTCTCTATTTTTTTATTTTACCCAGCTGCATTCTTCCTTTATGTTTCTTTAAAATAAAAATGGAGAAGAAGATCTCACAAAAAATAATCCTCTTTCCAGTGCTTTAAAAAAAACCCATTTTTTTTATTTTTGTTTCCTGTCCTTCTTTCTTTTGGTCTGTTTGGTGCATTTGTATTGGATAATTAACTATCGTTATATTTTGGACACTTCACACAATATATTTATAAATTATAGCCTATGTGTTATTCTGATGTATAAGCTATATTATTATAAAGTTTCATTAAAATCCATTCAGTTGCTTTTGCGTGAAAGAATAACAAACATCCATACATACAAACTTGTGCATTTATAGTATATATATATATTCTTCAAAATAATGACTAATAATGCTTTCCACACACATTCTAAAACATCATGTACATTTACAAATTTCTACATTTTTACAACCATTCAATATGCATGCATTTCTTTCGAGATATTAGTATAGGTGATGTGTTGTTATTCACTTTTGATGTTTACCTAGATAACAGGGGCTATGCAATAATTTCAAGGATCTTCATTTTTTTTTGAAAAATGCTGAGAGATTTTTAAAACTCTTTACAAATTAATTATATACTGCAATATATATATATATTTAGTTAAACTTCTCATTCATTTACTAGGGAGTTTTTACTCAATGGACTCTTTTTCTGTTTGGATTTTTCTTTATTGAAGTACCAAGTAGTAATGGGGAAGGTTGGTACCATAAAATTAGGTTAACTCCACTATTCCATCCTATGTCTATTGCTTTTTGACAAGTTGGGTTCCTTTTTCAATTTTTAATTGTATTACTATTCTTTCTTTTAAATATTTAATGTCTTATGATTTTTGTATTTTGCTCTTATTATTTATTCCTTCATATTTTTCATTCATTCATATATGCATATATAAAATCATATGATAGCCATAAACAAAGTTTCTAATTGCCAGCTCAAAGTTTTTTTCTCCCACAAAATTTCCTCGTAGTATGCTAATGATTGTTTTTTATTCCTTATTTTGTTGAAAAAAATACTCTGTTCATTGTAGTCTATATTTTCTAAAATTTGTAACCCTTTTTCAATTCAACTGAAGCATTTTGTCAAATTCCCAACCGCCATTCGACCTGCTGATTGAACTTGGTCTAAAAACTCTAGTTCTTCAGTGTCTTGTTCTTGCTTATGAATTTAGATGAGCTCATCAATAGTATAAAAATTATAGCATGTAATAACAAATACACACTCCTTAGATAAGAAATAAATAACACAAAATAAATTATTATGGCTAAGCATCGATTCCGTGTAATGCACTTGAACATGCATATTAGCTAAACAGGAAGCAAAGATTGAGTAATCAAGTTGTGTAGCGTTCAAACAAAAGACAAATTGACGAGATTTGAAAATCGCGTATTTTCGGGTTCGCGTTACTCGAGGTATTACTGTAATCAGTTCAGGAATCATTACAGAATAATCGGAGAAACCAAATGACCAGATTCATGAAATTTTCGTTTGGGTAATTAGATTAAACATTCAGATGCCTCAATCTACAATACTTTGGAATGGACATTGTATTTTTCACCTGGCATAACTTCCCTTTTTGGAAGCACTATGGCTATCTGTCAATAAATAATGATCATGAGCAAAATACCTGACATCTAAATATAACTATTTGTTGTAATCCACAAAGGACATTACATGAAATGGCATCTACTTTTAATGAGGTATATTAAAGAAGTGTTTATCAAATCAATGTAATAAAGTTTGGTGTCAAAAGGCTAAGCAGAGTAATGAACAATCCATAAAAAACATTACCTCTTTGGGCTTGTGAATGTATTAATTAGCTAAAAGCTAATTGGGGTGTTACCCAACCGGTATAGTGGTTAGCAACGCTGACTGCGGTGCCGTAGGGACTGGGTTCGAATCCCGGAGAAGACATGGATGTTTGTAAATGTATAATGCCTTTGCGGCATGGGGGTACTCTAAATAGCCGTCGAGCCGCAAGTCCTCTCGTGTGATTGGTGGAGAGGTGGGACCTCCCCCGGTGTTCTCCCTCAAAATTGGCGTGGAAACGAGTCGAATCGTACTGTCACCTGTATGGTGCTCAAAGCTACGGATAACTACAGTCGTCACTTAGCCCTTTACCATGATAAATTTCGTGAGCCTCGATCTGGCCTTTGCCGATCAGGTGGCATCAGTATCAACAATAACATAATTGGGGTAACAGCTTTATTCAAATTATGACTGGAGTTGATATGGCATTTAAGAGTGGGGAAGATCTCCTGAAGCTATGCATTCAAGTAGTTAACAAAACATAATACATCTAGGTGGTGACTTCATAATGGTGTATTGCGTGATTTAGAGAGCCTTCCAGTTAGGTTAAACTTCTCATTAACTTAAAATGGCTGTATCCATCTGCTTGGCGATTATTTACAGTCCTACATCATTTGAGCGAAGCCCAGTGCCTGAGTGGTAGTGTATCTCGCTTCCACGCCACAGATCCGGGGTTCAAATCCCGGGCTGGGCAAAGTCGACTCAGCCTTTCATCCCTTCAGTGGGTAGATAAGTAGTAATCTTGCTTGGGAACTGAACACTGGGAGTTTTCGCGTCTGACTGACCACTTGACCGAAGCATCTGCACATGCACCCTAGCGCCTAAGGTCACGTAAACTGAGATATGCACAGTAGGCCCTCATGGGCTGTTGCGCCACTGAGTTCAATATATCATTTTAGTATGAATTTTAGTATTTTACTAGAAAATAAATAGTAAAAAGTGCAATCAGTTTTGATGTGCTGTGTCACCGCTTCTCAATTGGTGTGAATTCTCTAAAAATTCCAAAAATTTATTTATTTATTGCTTAGACTTAGCCCATCTGGTACAAACTCTATGAAACCTAATAAAAACACTACATTCATAGATTAGGTCTCTTATAATTTACGAAGTGTGACAAAAAAAAAAAAAAATCGATACTGGTGTGACGAAGCATATCTCTTTCCCCTATTTTCCAACAGATCCCTTGCCGACAGAAGCTGCGAAAATTCCGGGAATTTCCCTAATTGCTGGGAAGGAATTTCGTAGCTGGGTGGTCGAGTTTCGGCACCTTTTTTGCCCAGCTGACAGGACTGTCAAAAAGAGGCGCCTTATCATTGTGTGTTCATTTTCCCAGAACTCGGTGACGCCGTCGCGTCGGAGAACATACAACTGTACACCCAGCCTTGGCGTCTCTTTGGGTCTATCGGAAACGAGATCAAGGGACGATCAAGGGAGCCGAGACCGGAAGGCGGCAGCAGGAGGATGGGGACTGAGGCCGACAAAGAGATGAGCGGTGGCGGACTAGGAGAAAGAAAGGATATAAAACTGATCTTTGAAGGGAGCGGTTCTGCCGTCCCTTGAGCGATAGGAAGAGCGATAACGAGCCCGCGAAGTACAGCGGTCTCCTGGCTTGATAGATCGAGGAAACGGGAGAGAGTACGGAAAAGACTCGAAGTGATTACGGACCAGCCCGCGAAGTATAGCGGTCTCCTGGCTTAGAAAATCCAGGAACGGAAGAGAGTGCGAAAGAGACTCGAAATTGATAGTGAACTGTAATAGAATATACCATTTTATTTATCTTTCTTTTGTTGAATTTCATATTGAAATAAATAGTTAATACCCAGAGCTGAGAGAAATCATTACACTGGTCTATTAAATTATTGTATTTACAAGAATCAGTTCTCAGAGACAGTATCCCTTTCAAAGTACTTCCCTTCAGTATATTTATACACTATTTTACATTCGGTGCTACCATTGCTGGTAACAGTTCTGGAACGAAGTTTTTGGAAGGCCTTTCAGGAGATTCTCCATTTTTTGTTTGAACCAACTGAAGTAAAATGGGTTCCTTTAAGCAAAATTTAACTGTGGAAAATTAAAAAAAGAAAAGTCGCATGGAGCCAAATCAGGTGAATAAAGAGGATACCCAATCACAGTAATGTTTTTGTCAGAAACTGCTTGGCAGATAGGGCCGTGAGAGCGGATTCATTGTCTTGGTGCAATAACCATTCATCACTCTCCGATTCTGTCCTTTTTTCCCTAATTTTTCACAGAGTTTTTTTAGTACTTCAGTGCAGTAGTGTTGATTAACAGTCAGGCCACTGATGTGAGTAGGAACCCTCTCATATCAGGAATTTTGCCAATGTTTTGATCTGTAATCGCTGACCTTGGGCGCCCAGCAGGTTAATCATCTTCTACACTGACTCTCAAGCTGCATTCACACCAAGGCTGTCAGCGTCCAGCGTTGAGCGTCTAGCCAATCAGAGACTTTATCTCGCCCGAGATGAAGTCTCTGATTGGCTGGATGCTCAACGCTCGATGCTGACTGCATTGGTGTGAATGCGGCTTTAGTCTTGGAAAACCGCTTATACCGTTAAAACACATGTGCACGAGACAAGTTCATCTCCATAAACCTCGGTTAATATTTGAAATGCTTTCGTGGCTGATTTCTGCAGAAATTTGATGTTGATTCGGCATTTTCTCGACAGAATGCAGTTGCACGCGTTCATTCAATGATGCATATTTCTCAACTGGCGTGATCGATTAAGGCGAAACTGGCCCTGGGATATATTAGGTGTGTGAGAGGACCTCACCAAAACAGTTGTTGCCAATTCCACTCTTTTTTCAAGCTACACATTTAGTCTCATTTTTTTTGTGTCACACCTGGTATATAGTTCATGATGCATCAAACTTTTGTACTTCAGAAAATCAAAATACTGTATATATATAAGGAAATGTTCTTTAACTTTTAGTGCGTTTGTATAAACATATGTATAAAATTTTGTGTATGCCAAAAGCCACCAAAATGTACTAATGTGTATAGTGTGTTTATTGATATAATCTGAACCTGTGTGTGTGTTATGCACATTAAATTTGTCAGGATCAAAAGTTCTCATGTTGTTATGGTATAATGAAGTTTGGAGAGAGAGAGAGAGAGGGGGGGGGAGCTCTCACACACAAGTATCACACATCCTCATTCACTTGACTGTGGTTCAGAATTCTGAGGTTCTTTGCCAACAGCTCCAGTATAGTTTTGAAATCCAGCATTAATAATCAATTAGTCAACTAATATTAATTGAATTTTAAAATCTTCCTTTAAGGCTTATGAATTTTTCTTCTGTTAAGAAACTGAATATCATTACATAAAATTCTCTTCGTAATAATTTACATAGCTAAAACATTATTTTTTCTTATTTCATTTACCTTATTTACCCGACTCACTCACTGAGTAATCTGAGTATCTTCGGAACTCTATTAAACCTACATACTTGAAATTTGGTAGGCAGGTTCCTTTCAAGGAGTAAAAATCAGCTAAAAGCGGATTTTGCGAAAATTAACTCCCAAGGGTTGTTACGGGGCTTAAGGGGCGTTATAGATAATTATATCCATTATTAAACTATTAGGTGTACAGTCTTGAAACTTGGTACGCAGATTCCTTACATAGAATAGAGATCCCCTACAAAATGATTTTTACGAAAAATCGACCTTCAAGTGGCGTTGAGGGCGCTTAAGGGGCGTTATGCATAATTTTCATTTTTAAACTATTAGACGTACAGTCTTGAAATTTGGTAAGCGGATTCCTTTCATGGAGTAGAGATCCACTACAAAATAAATTTTGTGAAAATCGACCCCCAAGTGGCGTTGTAGAAAATTAAGGGGCGTTATAGCTAATTATCTCCTTTTTTAAACTATTAGATGTAAATCTTTTGAAATTGAGTATGCAGATTCCATTCATTGAGTAGAGATCTGCTATAAGATGGGTTTTGTGAAAATCACTTCCTAAGTGGCGTTGCGGGGGATTAAGTGGCGTTATAGATAATTAATTCCATTTTTAGACTATTAGACGTACAGTCTTGAAATTCGATAAGCAGATTCCTTTCATAGTGTAGAGATCCGCTACAAAATAGGTTTTCAACTATTAGACCCACCTGCTTGAAAATTAGAAGGTATGTTCATTTCATGCAATAGAGGGCTGCGGTAGCCCAGTGGTTAAGGTATTGGACCATGGCAGGCATGTCATGAGTTCGAGCCCAATACCACTGAAGACCCGCCGTGTAGGGCAGCGATGCACGTTAAATCTGTCGAGAGCTGAAACATCCTCCCGTTGGTGTGGTGTGGTAGTTAGGAGAGGGGGTGCCAGCTCAGGTGTCGTCCACGTCACTTGACCATGGTTCAAAATTACGTGGTCCGTCGCCAAAAGCCCTCGTGTAGCTGAACAGTGCGACGTTAATATTCACTCAAACTCAAACTCAATTCATGCAATAGAGTTCCTCTAACA
>BMAV01015077.1:571672-606480 GCA_019973955.1 Trichonephila inaurata madagascariensis
GTTTTGAAAATAATTAACTGAAATTTTTTGTGTTTGTTCTATGTAACAGTAAAAGTGTTTTTACCTTCAAATTTATCAATCACTGTTTTATTAAAAATTTATAGTCCTTTATGTGAATATAATCACTGTTTTTTTAAGCAATTTCATATAATAACCAAGATAAAGTGCTCTAGTTTTTGTAAAAAATAAAATATCTCTTTTCCTGAAGGTCATTTCAAAAATGAATAGCAAAGTGACATATCAAAAGTGAGAAATTGAGAATTTGTTCATAAACTTTTTGTACAGAGGGGTCCCCGTTTATGTAATTTTTTGTTAATTTTTACCAATTTTTTCCCAGTTTAGTAATGATAATTTCTTTTTCTCTTCTTAACTTTAGCATTTGCTTTAAATGTACTAAATAAATCTGAAAACCACAAAAAAATTTACATATCACCATTTTTTTTTAAAAAAGTTGTCGCGTACCTTAAGACTCATCCTATAAACTGATCGTAATTTGAAATTATGAGACCCGCGTGTTACTGAATAACTATTGTGTGAGCTTGTTAATTAAATGCAGTAAAATCAAACGAGTCAAAAATAACTTATATTTTTTACTTTATGTTAGAAAAGTGATAAACATTTCGTCTTACTAAGAACAAACCCTTTCAAAGGGGAAAGTTATTGCTGCTTGTAATATGAGGGGAAAAAACAATTTTAATATTTTTTTGGCATTATACCGTCGACTAACTTCATTAAATTAAAAGACGTCGCCAAATGCTATTGTTGTTATTATTATCATTAATAAAAATTTGAAAGGAAAATTATTTTACAGTTTTTTTCCATCAACTTTAAATGTGTAAATGCATACATCTCTAATTAAAATTTTTGGTATACGAATAAAATATTTAATTTTGATTTTTTAAAATTGTGATGATTTCGGTATCCACAGAACACACTTGTAACTCAGACAAGTCGTAACAAACAATCCTTTTGGAAAAAAATTTGTTACTTAGTATAAACAATTTGAAATAAGACTTAATCAATCACATGGCTATAATAACAAGTGGGAAAAAATTTATAACTAAATATTATGATTAAAGAAATATCTTCATCCTTTTCCCATAGGAGTAAAATAGATTCAGTTAGAGGTTTTATGGAGTTTTAAATAGTTTCAAATTAATATCGTATGTGCTAGAATTTAAATATGGGCAGTATAAAACTTATGGAAGTAGTCAATACAATGACAGGAAGTGACCAGTACGGAAAGGGGTCACCTCAAGAATTTTCGCTGTTTTTAGAATTATGTATAACTTTGAGAATTAAAACCAATTGTTATTTACTCAACACTTAAAGTTCAGTCATGATGGATGACTGTTTTGTTAATTTTTTTTAACAGAAACAAAACCAATCTATATCTTTTGCAAATTTTCGATAAATGGTATGTAAGTGTTCGTGATTATATGATTATTTTCCTAAAACTTACAGATTTTTGATTACGAATGGTTAGCAGTTTGCTTACAAATGATAATTTATAAAAATAAGGACTGAATATTTCGCTTGAATCTTTATATTTAACTTCTGTTTACATCAGTGCTTCTCAAACTTTCGATACTTGCGACCCAATATTCAATCACAATTTTCATTGCGCCCCCTTCCATACAACAACAATCTATCGAATTCTATTGAACTGTACTTTGACACGCTACAGCTACAATACCGCTTTAAACTTTTGAGTGCCACCGGCGTATATAAACGTCTCGCTTAACCAAAGCGTTAATTGCCCTGAACGTATATATACGTCTTTCCGAAGTACAATCTTTTCTGTGTACTGCTATCCATAAAATTATTCTTTAGGCTTTGGAATGCAATAAAAGGACCGTGACATATTTGCGAAAGATTTACTTATTTAAGAGAATTTGTTTATTTATTCCTTTTCTTCCTCCCCCCAATGTATACATACACGCACCTACGTGGAAAACGGAGGCATTGGGGAGCGAATCGCGTAAATTTTAATCGGAAGTTAAGGCATTAATTATAAACCCTACAAATGATCGAGATAAGAGTTAATTTTGGTATAAAATTTTATATATGACAAGTCCATGGGATCACAGGTAATTATTAAACTTGTTCTTAACTTAGTATTGTTAAATTAACTATAAAATACATTATGCAGTACTGTGATACATTTATAAGTACATTACATCAGTGTAAATGTGTATTTTATTTTTTATTATGTGAAAATGTATTTTGTTTGTTTACTTTCAGTAAATTAATTAATTTTTTAAATAATTTTTTGTTTTTGACTTTTCAATATGCTCGTGCTCCCCTTATAGAGTTATCACGCCCCCTAGGGGAAAGCGCCCCACAGTTTGAGAAACACTGCTTTACGTAATTGTAGATCTGCGGGAATCACAAGCTTATTACTTTAATATATATTGATTTAAATAAAAAATAAATGAATTCTCTCTCTTTTTCTCTTTCTCAAAATATAGTCATACATTTTGAAAAATACTATCAAATAATGATATGAAGATTTCTTATTTTTTATTTTTAGATGAATAAGAGAGTTTTCTCTAAGATTTGCTAAATTATTTTTAACCTTTTTTTATTTATTTATAAAAAACACAACTCAAGAAATTAACTAAAAACTAATCGATAAAATTAATCGATGAAATATTGATTAATGATGAGATATGAAAAATACGTAGCTTTCATTGAATGAGTAGTGAGCATAATTACTTTGTGAACAAGTTTCGTGATTTATTAAAATAAAAATAAAAATAATCTCCTACAAAGTAAAAGAGTATAATTATGTTTTACTCTTGTTTTTATAAAGTATGAAAGTATTTCTTTCTGAAACATGTAGATTAGCTGTCAATCATGAATATTGTTCATTGAGCTTATGTCTCTATAAGAAAGATTAAATTTATAAAAATATATAAACAAAAAAAAATCGTATAGTTGCATAACGTAACATTATTTGGAAGAATCCCTTTTCCAGTAAAATAATTTCTTTGTTTTAATATTTTAGTTTAGAATAATTAAAGATAACTTGCAAAATTTTATAGAAATTTTTGTTTAAATCTTAGAAAAAATCGTGATTAAAAATGTAATCATTTGAAATGAAATTGCTACGAAGTTAGATAAGAAATTATGAATATTTGAATGGAATACTAAAATCTATGTTGTAAAATAGAATTTTAGTTTGATTCCATCATTGAAAATTTATTTCTTTTTATAATGAAAGAATTAACTTTAAACGCATAATTAAGAATATAATTATTTTTTTAATAAAATATATTTTCTTAATTTTTTTAAAGCTTTTTAAAATTCAGTGTTCATTTAAGATTTTCTAATTTGATTAAAAATATGAAATAGAAAATATCCGAAGAATGACGGAAAATGGGACATAATTGTTTTTAGGGCATATTCGGTTAAATGAGAAATTGGTTCCGAAAAAATTAATTAAAAATGTAGGATTTTTTTTATTAAATTTGAATCATTTTCTTAATTTTCTGTTTGATTATGAAATTAAAAGTAAGATTGTTTTTATTTTTTTAAAGAAGGTATTTTTTAAGTATATATAGATGTGTCTATATAAATATATGGATCGCAAGTTATTGTATATCTCAAACTTTATTTTAATTTTATTGGATTAGTATTTATCAAATTTTATTTATTAGATTTATTCATAATACAAGAAAAGTAATCTTTAATTCTAATGGGCTTGTTATGCATATAAATTTATTATACGCATTAAAAAAAAAATTCTCTCTCTTTGTTATTTGTTTGTTGTCGTGTTTTCATTCTATTTTTTTAATTCTTTAAAAATTTTCCATGAATATTTTGCATTTAATCATAAAAATAAGGCTTTCAAAGTATCACTTCGATTGAAGTGTGAGGTATTTTAGAGAAACGATCTTATTTTTAAGTTCTTATAAAAATCATTTTAAAAAATGATCACTTTTTAGGTTAAATAATCATTATAAAACCTTCGAATATATTTATAATTGTGGCGATGAAAATAATCGAACTCTTTTGAAGCGGAAATTGTCAGATGTCTTTATTTTTAATTATAGATGAAGCTTCAAAAACATTTATAAATAAATAAATAATAAATAAATTAATTAAAAAAAATAATAAATAGGTAAAATAAAAGTATATTTGAAGAAAGTTAATATCTCTTAAATAATTATTTTAGTAAAAATCTATAATTAACCTTAATCTATTTCTTAAGAAAAATAATTGTAAAAACAGTTCATTTTGATATTATTAAATTAACCTTTTTAAAATTTTTATATTTAAAAATGACCTAGGTATGAAAGCATAGCTTTTTTTTATTAATGTAATGTGTTGAAAAAAAAATTTATTAAAGCAAGAATAATTTTATGAAATTCTTGGCACAATTTTAAACAGCTTTATAAATGAAAAATTAATCCAAGTAATTCCATAATTATACAAAAAATACAGTTTAATGATTGTTGTAAAGTTTGTTTTTCAGAGCATTTGCTATTTTTTACAAAAACTTAATTCTTTAATAATCTTGAGCATATATTTTTCCAATTAACATTGATTTGAATTTAGTCCTTGTACATAACTAATTATTTTAAATAAGAACTCAAAGATGGGGAGATAAATTAAAACATTTAAATCTTCAATTCACGCCTTGATTTGCTGAATATTTCATCCTCTTCTGTTTCTGTCTTTGATTGCAAAACCACACCCTGACAACACTCTTTTTTAAATCCAACTTCTCAGCAATGGAAGCGATTTTGTCTCCACTTGGTCTTTGCTGTACCGCAAAATAAGCCTCCAGAGAACGTTTCTCCAGCGCTGCAATGGATGTTCTTTTTCTTTTCTTATCGCTCGGTGGCAACACAAAAGGAGTGTCTCTTTTCTTACCTCGAGCTTGACACTCAGCAGCTTCCAACCAAGAATGAAGGACAGGTTTCAGAGCCAGCATATTGTTTCTAGACAGAGTGAGAGATTCGAACCTACAGATGGTACTCTGCGACAAAGTTCCTACACCAGGAAGTTTAAGATGCACCAGGGCTCTACCAACATCAGCTTGTGTCACTCCTAACTTTATACGTCGCTGTTTGAATCTTTCAGCAAAGGCTTCAAGTTCTCGAGGATCTATGTCATCGTTCTGTACTCTTTCGAAATTGTGTGAAGACAGTCCTCCTCGATAGGGATGATGGTTGTGATGGATGTTATGTCCATGGATAGTCTGTTGGGAAGCCATGGTTCCCATGGAATGTGGATAGAATGAGTTTCTCATTTGCCCATTGGTGGATTCCGGTGGCAAAGGTGGTAAGGAAGGGGAACATAATGGCTCAATTAGATCTAATGATTCGATATGAGTTGGATGAGTTGCATTCATGCTTGGGTGGTGTCCGTATATCATTTCGTGCTTCAGATGAACTCCCCCAGAGACGTGTCCATTTCCTGGAAGGTGTTTACCAAGGGATTCTGGCTGGCGAGGCAGAAGATTGTCCTCCAAAGTTGGAAAGATGTTGTTCTAAAAAAATTAAGAATACTAATAAGAATTATTTATGACCAAAGAAAATATTACGATACACTTTATTTACAACTTTTATCAAATTGGTTATGAATTTAAAAATTCTTTCTTTTTTTTTCAAGAAGTTTTGTTGTATTCATGATATCTTTTTCAGAATGAAAACATGATTAAATTCTCATCACGTTTAGCAGAGTTTAGAAGTCTAATTAATCATAACTTTAGAGATATGAAGTGAGAAATAGTCATGTAAGGTTTTTGGAAAACGGCGATAGCTCATTAAAAACATAAATATAATTCCGAACTTATTGAATTCTAAGACTTTTCTTTTGGACCGAAAAACAAGCCCGTATTGATTTCACTGAATTTAACTGAAGTCACAACTTGTTCCATTTCTTAAGCCAAATTTCAGCTTGCGTAAATATTTCTCTTAATATGAATATTTTTCTGTACTCCAGATTTCGTACGCTTTACAGTATTATATATTACAATTTCAATTTAAAAAGTTCTAGTAGGGGTTGCGTATATTAAATGCTGGATTTTTTTTACATGTGGACGTTTTTGTTGTGCTTTTGTTTTTGGCACAGCTTCGTTTATAGTCGCATTGTCCATTGCCAGAGCTAAATTTCAACAAAGGTTTTCTCAAAAGGGTTCCATTTTTCCATTTCTTTTGAATTTCGTATGAATATGAATTCAACCTATATTCGCGTAATTTTTTTATATCTTTATATATATAAAGCTTCTGTGCGTGTGTATGTGACTAAACTCCTCCTAAAAGGCTGGACCGATTTAGAGGAAATTTTTTGTGTCCGTTCCAGTGGAATCGAGAATGGTTTAGATTCACAATTCGGTCCGATATCACAATTAGTTAAAAAAATATTAATTAAAAACCTTAAAACGCATAGTTGTTTTACCCCTGTGTGTGTGTTTGAGTCTCAACTTTTTCACCTTTAATTAAAAAAAGTTTTTTAAGTTTTTATTCACGCAGCCTCTACATTTAACTTCGCACATACTATACACATATTCATACGCTATCAATTGATCGAATTGTGATAACTGTATATTTAATGACGTTAGATATTCTAATAACTTTTTAATACAAATTTTCATCTAAACGGTCCAGATTGTTAAAGCTTATTCATAAAAATTTGGAATTTTTGAATTTAAGATGCGCGTACAGGACAACGTCTGTCGGGTCCGCTAATGGGTAATAATTCTACAAAACATGAGTGTAATATAATCTAAGCGTTTGGGAAGAATACTGTTAGCGAGATAAAAAAAAGTGCAGCTTTGGTTTAAAAAATTTCGTCTGTGGTGCTTTCTCTGTTCTAAATAAACCACGTCGAAGATCCAAAATGTCTGTGGAAAACATGCACTGAAAGCATTGTTGGAAACGAAATTAAACTGCATCTGTTATACTGTCCATACATTGACGAACTGCAGGAAAAATTGAAAAGTATACGTCTATTACTTGTTAACCGGCAGGGCCCAATGCTCTACCGCAAAAGTCGTACAAAACAATTACAAAATTAAATAAATTAAAATATGAAATTTTACAGCATCCAGCTTATTCATTTATCTTTTCACCAATTGACTTACATTTTTTAAAACAATTGGAATAGTCTTTATGAGCTAAATCAGAGGTAGCCAACCCAAATGACCTAGCGGACCACTTCAAAAAACATTATAATCCTGCGGGCCGCATATAAAAGTATATATCTTTATATTAGATTAGGAGGGAAAATTTAAAACAGAATGACATATTATCATTGTTTTCATTATTTTTCATGTATACAAACATAGGTAATATAATAATAATGTTTATATAATAATAATATAATAATAATATAATAATAATAGTATAATAATAATAATAATAATAATGTTTAATTTACTTAATTAGTGAGATACTTGTTTCTCAACCCGTTCACTCAGTTTTTGCATGTTTATCTCAATGCCTGTATTTGCGCATCGCAATTGATGCCGCAGTTTTTCGTCTGTTAAGTTTGAGCGCGATTGTAAAAAATTTTGCATTGCACAAAAATTGTGTATTGCACAAAAAGTCGTATTTTGTAAAGTTGTAATTAATCTCGCGAGCCTCAAAATTAATGAAAGCGGGCCACATGCGGCCCACGGGCTGCGGGTTGGCCACCTCTGGGCACAACAGTATGGAAGTGAAGACAGTCTGAAAAATTCCATAATAGAGTTTATTGATTATAAAAATCGGAATTTCTTTAAGACGGACATCTATGCATTAAAATCAAGTGGAACAAACATATTTTGATTAAACAAACAACTTTTAAAATATATTTACATGTTCACTTAAAATCTGACATTTCATACATACGAATTTTTTTATTTAATTTTAATAAGATTTCATTGAATTGAGTTGCATGGCTAAGAAATTTCAAGTAAGTGGGTTCTTAATAATGCGTAAATGTTCAATTTTCATGCGCTCCTATTATAAAAGTTACCATTGTCTTAAAATATTGAAAATGGTAACAACAATAAAGTATCATGTTGTGGATCACATTTTCACTATTTTTTGAAGAACGTGTGTCAAAATTTAATCTATTATATTTTATAAAAAATTTTGATAATGTTTATTTTTATGTAACAAGAATTTTTTAAATATAAACATTTAAGAATTTGAGTTCTTTTAATATACAATATTTAATGACAATTTTTAATGGTAAAATGCAAAATACTGTTTTAAATAAAATCGCTTTTACAGTAATATACATTTTTTTCGGTGTTGAAAATTCTTAATTGATAGAAAATTGTACGCGTTTGAAGCAGTTTTTCAGGAATCAGAATCAAAAGTTCTTTCTGATACTTTATTGATTTATTATAATCGTTTTCAAATTAATCGAAAATAACGTTTTCTGGAAAATTGCAACTTAATTGTAAAGTCTATGACAAAAAAGAAGTTGCACATAATGATTCATTAAAAGAGTCAAAGTATTATATTTTAAATAATTTTAAGTATATGCGAGTAACTGTGAATATAAATTTTTTATCTTCTAAATAATTATCTAAAATCAATCTCTTTTTATTTAAGTATAGTTAAAAACGTATCAAAATTAATTAATTTTTAGTGATAATGATAATACTGCAGTTTTGAGAATATTTTTTACATGTTAATATGTTAAACAAAGATAATGTGTTAAAACATTGGAAATTAATTTCACTTGATAATATAGATAATGTATAAAACAATATTATCAATATAGAAGTTTATTTTTTATATGTATATTTAGTTAATTAATCTATAATTTACGTCTATTTTAGATAATATATATGTTATACACAACTTAATGTTCTTATTTTAAGTAAAAATTTTCATTTTTACGGTATAAATAAATTTATACGGTACACATACATTTTTACGATATATTTTACAAACACTAGTAATTAAATAAATAACACAACTCATGCTATAAAAAGTAGTAGTTTTTGTGAAAAAAGAACTACTCATACAGAATTAAAAGAACTCAATACGCGAAAACTTGAAATATTCCGCTCTAAGTATTTGAAAAAACGATTGGTTCAAAAATGTATTTGTGCGTTATTTAATAAGATTATGGGAAGAAACACGAGCTTTATTATTGATGAAGATTTTTGAAAGTTATAGATGACTATATATATATATATATATTGATACAATTCTTCTTACTTTAAAAATTATTCGTAGTAAAAAAATTTTGTAAATTTGAGAGTGAAGTCAGAAATTTTAAAAATTCAAAACTACATTATTTACTGTTATTTTATGAACAGTGTTTAAAAGAAACAAATTTGTAGATGAAAATACCACAAAACTTGGATCCAAAATAGTAATTTATTTAATTATATTCATTATTATTCTTTAACTATATGATATTTAATCTAGTAGTCAAAAGTTTTGTCGAACAATTCCTTTGAAAAAAATAATAAAATTAGCAATTTTCATGAATTTTGGAATAGCTTGTGGCTGTATCAGAATAAATATATATTTTTCTAGAATAAAAAAAGGCTGACGTTTATTATACTTTTAATTTATTGAAATTTTTATACATTATTAAACAGTTATATTAGATACAGGTATATTTTTGAAAAAGGTTCATTGTGCATTCAAATTCAGTTTCTTTACTAAATAGGGTAATTTACCTTATTATTACTATATTTTTTGTATATTACTTCATCAGTTTTATTCATAATTGATGAGAAAATTGGCAATTTACATTCGTTATTTTATATCTATAATAATATATTGTTTCCCAGCGGTTTCATTCTTTAATTTACATTGAAATGAAATTTTGCATGTGTGTAATTTTTCGATTGCTTACAAAATTAGGCTAATATCTCACCGATGATCTTAAAACTTTTTCAATTTCTTAATAGGTTAAGAGGGCCCTCAATGGACAACAGAAGTTTAGAGGGAGTTTTGAATTCAATCTGTTTTAAATTCTCTCAAATAAAATCGAAATAAATAACTGATCAGCTTGCTGTATACTTATTAATTTAATTATTCTGTTAAAGTGTATTGCATGATTTTTCTGAATTTTTAATGAATTTAATAGATTTTAAACAGAGTTTTGATTAATGAATATTTAATTTATAACCGTTACATCATTCGGAGTTTTATTCTGTTCGCGTTCAATTTAGTTAAATAAAATTTTGTAAAAAATGAAATATAATTTAGAATTCATATATATTTAAACATCACAAGAATTTTTAAAACTATAAAAGTAACAAATTCAAAAATATTTTTACAATAAGAACCATTTTGAAGAACAATACATCACACTAGTTTAAAGGGGTCAAAATTATAGTTAGCACAGCCATGGATATTTTCAGAGAATTTTGATTAAAATAGCTGCAGATGAAGTTAACAGAAGTTTAATTCCAAGGAAAATGTTTTCAGATTGTATTTCGTCACTTTCTACTTAGGAATTTGTTTTAAGAGTTGAATATAACATAATATTGAGAGTTATATATATCATAATATTTATGAGTTATATATCACATAGCTGTTGTGAGAATACTCTGTATATAAATTATACAAAGCTCTGAATTAATACAAAGTTGAAAATTAACGATATTTGTGTTATATCATTTTTAATTCTTGGTGAAAAGGGTATTTATATACATTGAAATTTTGAAAAATCAGTCAATAGATTTATTACAAATTATTCTGAAGTCTTTTTTTCACTTAGTTCCAAAGCTAGAGTATAACAAACACTCGATCACTTTATGTAATTATTACAAACTAACATGTTGTTGAGCTTATTAACTGAATAAAATTAGGTGTACAATTTGCAGCATAAGTTTTTTGTTTTAATGAATTCTTAACGTAAGAAAAATAATTATAAAACCTTAATACATTCTTTATCAGATGGGTGTGGTAAAATTTAATTAATTTAAATTCTTCATTAGAATCATCATTTAATAATAATCCAGAGCGGCAAGATTTTTCATCAACTATCTGTTGTGTCATTAAATATAGATTAGTAGTATTTATTAAAAAATTCTGAACTTACAGTATTCTTTCACAAAAAACTTGAGAAATATTTATTTTTGAATTTTAATAAATGGATATTTGTATTATTTTGACATAAAACTGTTCATTTAGAAAATAATTTGACAAAGTTGATTCAATAGTATACACATTTACTTTACTATTATTTGGCTAAAATACTTCTAGTTTTCGATTTGTTTGAAATCGCTGTACTCACAAAATAATTGTTATATGTATCCCTACACTCAATAACACAACACAAAGCTTTTTCCTATTAAAAAATAGTTATTATGTTTGTGACTATATGCAATTAATAATATTATTATATGTTTTAATATACATAGTACAAATTGTAGAAATTAGTATTCCTAATATTTTTGCAAAAATTTTAATTTAATTTTTGCAAAAATATTTATATAAGTATTTTGTGTATGAGGGTACTATAAATAATATAATGCAGCTCCCCGTTTGAGTGGAGAGTTGGCAAACTGTTTAAAATAATTTTTTTAAGTTTTTTTTTACGTATAAAAAATACTTTCTTTTAAGTTTTGATTACTTTATAAATTGCAATGAAATCTCTTTAACCATGGGTAAATGTTTATTTTTTAAATGAAGAAACAAAACAAAAACTTCATTGCAAAAACTGCAAAACATTTTCCCCTCAGAAAATAGTTGGTTGTATTTCTTATGAAAAATGATTAACTGAAGGATTCCAAATTTTTACTTTTGATTTAGGAAACATAAATGATTTAAATACAAAACACTCCCATACAAAGAAAGAGTTTTTTTAAAGTTATATTAACAAATAAAAGTATTGTTATTATATTCTCGAAATATCAAAATATTAATTAAATTGTTATTATTTAAGGTTCATTAGGGAGTTTGTTGTGAAAATATCACTGCACAAATCATTACTTAAATCTCTTTAAAAGATTTTTACCTAAAGGTATTAAATTTTTCGAAGTTTCTTTCAAAACCGTTTATAATTTATATAGATATATTTATATAATTTTTATCTATTATTATGTAAATTTTTTTTGTGATTCCTAATTTTATATAATGACATAAAACTTTTTAAAGTGTAGTACAAATAGCTATACAGGAAACAATAATATTAAAGTGCAACATTGAAATTAAGTAGAGATTTCTCCTGGAATTGTGATATTGTAACAAAAATAGTGATATTGTGAAAAGAATAAAAGTGCTCGTAATATCTTTTCTTTCTATGTTTAAGTGTTTTCAAGCTGAAGAACCTAAGATTCGATGCTTTGACATTAGACATTTATGATTTTGAGGTATCTGACTACTTAAGGAACCGAGATTTTACAAAAGCTTATATTCCTTTTCATATTTAGAATAATATGATGATTTTATTGAATTAGAATATACGCATAGAATTGTTTTAAGCATGATTTATTGTATGATTGCAATAGAAAATTTTTAAATGTAATTTTTTTGGCAAAAAAATAAATAAAAATAACATTCTCCTTTTATGGAAAATGCTTCTGTAGTAATAATATGTCCCCTATGTATAGTTATGACATCTGTATATAGACTTAATTGGGATTTTTGAAATATATAATTTATAGAAGTGGATTTATTCATATTTTAATATGCCAGAGTAGAGAAATTTTAACAGAAAACTCTGATTATATTTCGATCAATAGTAACTCTGAAAATCATGTAAATTCTTCAAAAACCTTGTTCAATTTCTGTACAGAAGTCTTAGCTATATATAGGTAAAATATTTTTATTATAGAAGCATTTTTCCTAAATGGAGAATTTTAGAAAATATGTCATTCTTTCGGCATTTCTTGCCAAAAAAAATTTGCATTTAAATAATTTTTTCCAGTAATAATATTCTTAAAACAATTTTATACGTATATTCTTATCTAGCTGATATTAAATATCAAAAAATATTCATTTATACGCTTTTTTAAAAATCACGGTTCCGAATGTAGAAGAACCTTGAAGAGTTTTAACTTCGGAAATGTTTATAACAATACTCAAGTCTCGCAATAAAGGGAAGTATCTTGCAATATTTTTCGATTATATTACATAATATATTACTATTCTCATTTTCTGGTGATAATGATCCATAAATACACGAAAATTGATCACCTTAACAGAATTATTCAAGTCGTATATTAAATTTATATTAGCCGGGGAAAAGTAAGTTATAATTCATATTAAAGTTTAAAAAAAGTATTTAATTGTCAAGCCACTCAGTGTTTTTTATACTTCACATCATTACAGTTCGAATGACTTCCCATGAACACTTTCCGTGTCGAATATTGAATTAACATTAATTAATTGTAAAATTGAATTAACAAGCCATATTTACCGGTGTATTTCCCATAAAATGCCTCTTGAAGTGGTGCTCGGTTCTGAACCCAGTTCTAGTTGCGAAACACGAAGTACCAGAAGGATTCTGGAGAATATTTTTGTGGTTGAGATTCGCCATACTCGGGGATGAGCCTCGGATACTTGTTGTCCTCCTCTGGGAATGTTGGGGATGGAATGACAGTGAACAACTCACCTGTTCTGCAGCCCCCCACTGGAGGCGGGATGGATGTTGAGGGGTCGACTCTTTGGGATTGGGACGATACTTACTTTTTCTGACGTCATTCCCCGAACTATGGGCGCATGGTCTCGTGTAAGGGTGCGATATTGTTTGACCAGTCTTTTATCGCTCTTTTGGCTCTACGGGGGTTGGCTGGCTGGATATTTTTAAAATGTTTGTTCCCCCTTTTGCAAACATTATTTAACGTTGATGGAATACACTAAGCACTTTAATCTTTGAGGAAAGTAGGTTTTTTCTAAAGGTAGTATATTTTAGTGCCCCTTTAAATAATTCTATGACTTACGCGTTGCCAATTATTGATGATATTAAATGATTTAAACAGGGCTTTAGGTCTACACCATTTATTTTGCACATGAGAATACAAATTAAGGACATTGGAATTGTTTAACTCTGATTATCTTTTAATTTTTTGCAAATTAATAATTTTTTTTTGTTTAGCTATAAGTATAAGCTAATATTTTTAATAATTGTAATAAAAAAAAAGTAAATAGAATAAAAAAACACCGAATTGAAATATTTTTACAAACTTTTGTCTTGCTCTTAATCGTCTTGTTCTTTTCACTTTAAATGCTCCCTCAAAACTACTTTCAGTTCAAAATATGCAAACTCATGTATTAACTCCTTAGGTAAACGACTACGTTCGGAACCGTGATTTTCAAAAAGCGCATAAATGGATAATTTTCATGCTATTTAGTGTCACATATTAGAATACATGTATAAAATTGTTTTAAGGACATTTTGACAAAAAAAATTATTTAAATATAATATTTTGGCAAAAAATTAACTTAGAATAATCTTTTTTTCAAAATGTTCTCCTTTTGTAAAAAATGCTTCTATTATAATAATATTTTGCCTGTATACAGCTCAAACTTCTGTACAGAGACTCAACTAAGATTTTTGAAAAATTTACATTATTTTCAGAGTTACAACCCATTGAAATAATTATCGGCGTTTTTTTCTTAAAATTTCTTCCCTCTGTTGTCGTAAAACATGGATAAACCCACTCCTAAGTTATATATTTCAAAAATTCTAATTGAGCCTCTGTACAGAGGTTTGAGCTATATACAGGAAAAATATTATTATAATAGAAGCATTTTTCACAAAAGGAGAACATTTTGAAAATGGGTAATTCTATGTTCATTTTTTGTCAAAATATTGTACTTAAATAATTTGTTTTTGTAATACTATCCTTAAAATAATTTTATACACATTTTCTAATCTAAGTGACACTAAATATCTTAAATATTATCCATTTATACGCTTTTGCAAAATCAATTTTCTGAACGTAGTCGGATATCTTAAATGACCAATTCCCCCCCTCCCCCCAAATATTCAAAAATTGGCACTTTTTTATCGCATGTAACTATGCATAATACTTAACAAAATGCAAAAATGGGAGAATTTTATTTTAATTTTCAATTTTAAAGTTTTATCATTACTTTTTAATTGTGGGACACAAAACCACACAGTTTGCTGCTAAAAAGAATGTTTCATAAATGTTAAAGAATTTCTTTCAAAAATATTTCATACTCGTACCTCTTTTTCAGACAGTTGAGGGGGTTTTATGTGTGTGTGCTTATGCACACACAACTTGAAACAAGGTATTATACTATGTAGTGGCGTAACGGAGAACATTAGGGCCCCCCTGCAAAGTCAGGTTTTAGGCCCCAAGCCAGATCTTACAAGGGGTATGTACATGGCGTCAATCAGGCTTTGGGCCCCCTAGAATTCTGTGCCACCCGTGATGCAGGAGTGTATGTTACGCCACTGATGCTATGTCTTACATTGCATTAGAGACAGAAATAATATCGACTTTTTTGGATTATCTTTCCATTTTCATTTCTTCTCAAGCAACAAATGGCACATTGCCTTGCCAATTCATGTTCTTTATCGAATCTTTTCAAGAATCTAAATTCCTGCCTTTCCAATGAAATATTCCCGCCTTCACCATAAAGAAAATCTAGGAGGAGAAGTATTTCAGTGCCATGAACAAACATCATCTGTTAAAAACAATACCAATAATCCCATTGTAAGAATTAAAAATATGTACAAGTCAAAGAGACAGAAAGAAGAAAATATCGGTGACCGTACAGCGTACGGGCAAACAGGTTAAGGCCAGCTTCCGGTAACCCGTACGGTGTACGAGCAGACCTGCTAAGGGGTTAATGAAGTGACATAGATTATACATTAAGGTATCCGACTACGTTCGGAACCTTGAATTTAAAAAAGCGCATAAATGGATAATTTTCATGATATTTAGTGTCATTTAGATTAGAATACATGTATAAAATTGCTTTAAGGACATTTTGACAAAACAAACTTATTTAAATACAATATTTTGGCAAAAAATTAACTTAGAATAACATTTCTTTCTCAAAATGTTCCTCTTTTATAAAAAATGCTTCTTTATATTTTGCTTAGATAAAGTAAGTTCTCCAGAGAGTCTGAGCTATGATTTTTGAAAAATTCACATCATTTTCAGAGTTACAACCCATTGAAAAAAATTATCGGAGTTTTTTTCTTAAAATTTCTCTCCTCTGTTGTCGTAAAACATGGATAAACCCACTTCTAAGTTATATATTTCAAAAATTCTTGTTGAGCCTATGTACAGAGGTCTGAGTTATATACAGGCAAAATATTATTATAGTAGAAGCATTTTTCACAAAAGAAGAATATTTTGAAAATGGGTCATTCTGTGTTAATATTTTGTCAAAATATTGTAATTAATAATTTTTTTATTGTAATACTATTCTTAAAACAATTTTATATACATTTTCTAATCTAAGTGACACTGAATATCATAAATATTATCCATTTATACGCTTTTGCAAAATCACTGTTCCGAACGTAGTCAGATACCTTAATCCAAAAATGAAAATAAGCATGCTCTAAACATCATTTTTATTGTATGATATGAACTGCGGAAAATGATTATTTTTACTTGTGTAATTTAATGTTAATTAATTAAGTGGCGCACACAAGAGGGAGGAACCTCTATACACCAATAGATTTTTAATTTTTAGCATACAGATATTCACTCGGCGCTATTGCCTATGGTTTTTTTGGAGCGTAATCTCCCCCACCCCCACGCGAAAGTTCTGTGCATGCCACCAGTTGATTGTATTACTGTTCATTAACGGTGTTATTTTTCTTCGAAGCTACTTTAGAACTTTTAGTGATAGGCCTAATTTTTGATTGTTCAAATGATGAGGTCATCCCTTAAGCAGGCGCCCTAGTTTTCAAACTTCCACACCACGTCAACCTGAAGACTCATGTAGAATTTTGAGCACAAGAATGCATTGAAAATGAACTTTTTATATTTTTGGATACTGTTTTAATTTTTTTTCACTTGTTTTACTTATTGAATACTTACTCCATTCCTTCTATTAGTTCACACTCTCCCTATATATATATATTTATTTATATATCTTGTTCAAATTTTCAATCGTTAATAAATTACTTTCTGTACATCCGTTCAAGTTCAAATACATTTTTTAAAACTTGTAGTGGATGACATTCGATGTTAATACAGTTTTTTCAAATATTAATTCATTAAGGTATCCGACTACGTTCAGAACCGTGATTTTAAAAAAGCGCGTAAATGGATAATATTTATGATATTTAGTGTCACTAAGGACATTATGACAAAAAAATTATTTAAATACAATATTTTGGCAAAAAATTAACTTAGAATAACCTTTTTTCCAAATGTTCTCCTTTTGTAAAAAATGCTTCTATTGTATTATTATTTTGCCTGTATTAAGCTCAGGCCTCTCTACAGAGGCTCAACTAGAATTTTTGAAATGCATTACTCGGAAGTCGGTTTATCCATGTTTTACGAAAACAGAAGGGAGAAATTTTAAGAAAATACGCCGATAATTATTTCAAATGGTTGTAACTCTGAAAATAATTTGAATTTTTCAAAACTCATAGTTGAGCCTCTGTACAGAGGTCTAAGCTATATACAGGCAAAATATTAATACAATCGAAGCATTTTTTTACAAAGGGAGAACATTTGGAAAAAAGGTTATTCTAAGTTAATTTTTTGCCAAAATATAGTATTTAAATAATTTTTTTTGTTATAATGTCCTTAAAACAATTGTATACATGTATTCTAATCTAAGTGACACTTAATATCATGAAAATTATCCATTTATGCGTTTTTTTAAATTCATGGTTCCGACCGTAGTCGGATACCTTAATTAAATTAAAAAATGAATAAATAGTAACCAACAAAAATAATAGTCCAATAGCATATATGAAAAGAAAATCATTCGTTGTGTCCCTGTAGCACAATGGATAGCACGTTGGACTTCGAATCCAAAGGTCGTGGGTTCGAATCTCACCTGAGATGGCCTAATGAGAATGTGTTTTCGTTTTTTACTATACTATTTTATTAGAATAATTAAATTTAATGAATGAATAAATAATAACAAACAAACAAAAAAAAGTAGTCCAACACTCTATATAGAAAGGAAAATGGAAAATTGCGAGGAAATTCGCTTTCTATTTTGTCACTTAATATCGGGATTTTGTCATATGTATATACATATTTATATTAATTGTAACTATTTAATAAAAAATAACTAAAATAAAATTTTTCTTTGTTGTCCTATGTAGGAATTGATTTGAATTTTTTTTTATATTACTTGTTTTTAAATTAAGATAAAAACAGATTTTGATAGCGTGTATCAACCCTTGGTATGAGTGGTAGCGTATTTCGCTTCCACGCCACAGGTTCGGGGCTCAAACCCCGGGCTAGGTAAGGTCGGCACAGCCCTTCATCAAAAAAGTCGGTCAAGGTCGTTAAATGTTCCTAGCTTCTTTTGGGAATTAAACAATGGGGTTTCGCTCCAGACTTACCGCCTGACCGGAACATCTGCTCATGCGCCTCAGCGCCCAGAATCACGAAAACTGAGATGGGCACAATTGGCTTTGGCCCTCCATGGGCCGTTTCGCCATTGAGTTTAGTTTAGTATCAATCCTTCTTTCATGGAAGGTCTTAGGACTTGAACTCACAATTCAACATAAGCAAACGTGGTATTGGATTTAATGGAATAGTTATGGCCATCTGACTAGTTTGTTTATTATTTATTTATTTCACAAATGCCACACTCTACAAATAGCATCTATGCCATTAGCACTAATCATACCATCACTTAATAGATACCTATTTCTACCATAGCGGGTCAAATGATCCGACTTTATGTTTTATGCTTTAATACATGAAATATGGATGTTAGAATGGAAATAAAAATAAAAATTAAATTTATTATAATAAAACATAATAGTAAATTGACCACTTCTATTACAAAAGCAAAAAATTAGAATTTTTAATTCATTGCTCATCGGTTTTTTTACATATAAGTGTGTCCATGTACATTTTCCGCAAACATATTTTTTACATTTAGAGCAAATTTTGTTGGTTTTATTTTATTTAAAGTATCCTATTTGACATTTCTTACGTTGATAAGCATCTGTAGTAGATTTAGGCAACGATCCTTTCGTATTTTTTCTTTGTTTTGGTTGTTCACGGGCTTCTCGAAAATCGGGGCCAAGTTCTACTGCTAGCTTGAGTAAAAAATCTTGTCTTGAGATGTTTTCTCCTGTCGTTTGCTTGTACAAAATCCAGACATTTATGCCAGCTAAATCAAGGATATTGAAAAAAACTTGGAGAGGCCATCTGCAAAGCTTAGAACTTAGACTTTTCTTGAAATTATTCTCAGCTATTTTGAATGAACTACTTTACGCACCAATCTTTTCAGAAACGTGCAACTTACCGACTACAATACGATAAGCAATATGACTCGATAAGCTTATAAAACAAAAAATGCTCTCCGGGTCAAATGACCTCTTGTGGTAGATAATGGTATACGACAAATATTACTCAAAATAAACAAAACAAAAATAGTATAATAACTGTAGATTAATTACTTAGAAAAAGTCATAAAGTCAAATGTGCAAAAGTAATAAGATGATACGTGCATTTTCAATGCAAAAGTTCAAAATGGGTCATTTGACCCGTTATGGTATGTTTAGTGTTAGTGTACATGCTTTCCAATAACACAACACGATTAAAACCATTAAGTGCAGGGCACACGTTCAAAAGTTCAGTGGTCATAGGCTGACCAGAGTCACAAAAAGTACAGTCAGGTGAGTCGGAGATACCCATTTTGTAGAGACTTAAAACAGTCATGCCCTGTTACCAGTCCGAAACGATCTTACAGCAGCTTTTCCAGGAATTTCACGATTCCAGGAAGAGTTCTGGTTCAAAATTGCCCAGCTCTTGTCCTTAGAAATCTTTGCAGCTTTCAGTTTAAAATTATATTTGAAGGTCTTATTAGTAAAAGTCTTAAGGAATGAAAAGTCGAAATTCTTGCGAGTCTTTGGATTACGAGAGCTCCTTTCTTAGCAAGAAAGTCAGCATGTTCCTTATCAGCGCGCGATGTCCCAATGTGCTGGTACCCACTGGAAAGAAATTCTATGAGAAAAATCTTTTAAAAACGATCTACATTTTAAAATACTGTGTGAATTACAGAAATAATTTTGTGATAAAGCCTGTAATGCTGCTTTACAGTCCGAAAAGAATACAGCCTCGTTGAAATCAGAGCTTCTTAGTGATAGTAGCTCGACCGCTACTGCAATAGTTTCAACCTCGCCATCGAAGGCAGGAGTAAAAAGACCTATTTGGTTGATTTCTGGCTGGTCTATGTTAGAATAAAAAATTCCTTCTTTTCATTGTTTATTTAAAAAACTATTTATATTACCAATTATTATAAAAATTAACAAATTTTCTTGTTTATTTTGTTTGTAAAATTTAAAAATTTCACTTATAGTTTGTCCTTTTTCAAAAAAAAGAAAATGTTTAAATGGTGCTGAAATTTCAGGTAAAAAGACGCACTGTTGAAAAAAATGTCGCCAAATGTTGGCAACCTGGCTCGTACTCACAAGGGATCACGCTTGCTAAACAGGAGAAAGAGCCTGTTAATGGCGATCTCTTGTTTGGGCGATTCTCTTTTCATTAGAACGTACCGCCCTCGAATGAGGCACGTCTTCAGTTTTCCTCATACTCCTGATTCCCTTTTTTCTTCATTTTCCAAACTCTCTTTTTATCCTCTTCTCTCTTTAGATATTTTTTATTTTTCAAGTATTAGTTTTTTTTTAAGTGCAGAGTAGATATCAGCTGACATCTCACTAATTTAGAACCGTCGATTTTGATTACATTTTGAAAGGGACCAGAAGCAAAAACTGTTTCTCCGCAAAAAGTACCCTGTTTGGACTAAAAATACTTCATGAAAGCCTTAATTTGTCGGTATGGTAGATCGATGAATTCGTCTTCACTGGTCACTTTTTCTGTAGATTTATCTTCTTGAAATGTTTAAGGGATCCGACTACGTTCGGAACCGTGATTTTAAAAAGGCGCATAAATAGATAATTTTCGTGATATTTAGTGTCACTTATAGAATGCATACATAAAATTGTTTTAAGGACATTTTGACAAAAAAAAAGTATTTAAATACAATATTTTGGCAAAAATATTAACTTAGAATAATCTTTTTTCAAAATGTTCTCCTTTTGTGAAAAATGCTTCTATTATAAAAATATTTTGCCTGTATATAGCTCAGACCTCTGTACAGAGGTTCATCTATGATTTTTGAAAAATTCACATTATTTTCAGAGTTACAGCCATCTGAAATAATTATCGGCGTTTTTTATCTTAAAATTTCTCCCCTCTGTTGACGTAAAACGTGGATAAACCCACTTCTAAGTTATATATTTCAAAAATTCTAGTTGAGCCTCTGTAGAGAGGTCTGAGCTATACATAGGCAAAATATTATTATAAAAAAAGCATTTTTCAAAAAAGAATATTTTGAAAATGGGTGACTCTATGTTCATTTTTTGTCGAAATATTGTAAAATAATTTTTCATTGTAATATATTCTTAAAACAATTTTATATACATTTTCTAATCTAAGTGACACTAAATATCATAAATATTATCCATTTATACGCTTTTGCAAAATCACGGTTCCGAACGTAGTCGACTACCTTCGGAACCGTGATTTAAAAAAAGCGCATAAATGGATAATTTTCATGGTATTTAGTATCACTTAGATTAGAATATATGTATAAAACTCTGTTTTAAGGACACTTTAATAATTTTTTTTTATTTAAATACAATATTTTTGCAAAAAATTAACTTAGAATAAACTTTTTTTCAAAATATTCTCCTTTTGTGAAAAATGCTTCTATTATAGTAATATTTTGCCTGTGTATAGCTCAGACCTCTGTAAAGAGGCTCAACTATGATTTTTGAAAAGTTCACGTTATTTTCCGAGTTACAACCATTTGAAATAATTATCGGCGTTTATTTCTTAAAATTTCTCCTCTCTGTTGTCGTAAAACATGGATAAATCCACTTCTAAGTTATATATTTCAAAAATTCTAGTTGAGCCTCTGTAGAGAGGTCTGAGCTATACATAGGCAAAATATTATTATAAAAAAAAGCATTTTTCAAAAAAGAAGAATATTTTGAAAATGGGTGACTCTATGTTCATTTTTTGTCGAAATATTGTACTTAAATAATTTTTCATTGTAATACTATTCTTAAAAAAAATTTATATACATTTTCTAGTCTAAGTGACACTAAATATCATAAATATTACCCAATGATACGCTTTTGCAAAATCGCGGTTCCGAACGTAGTCGGATACCTTAAACTGGATTTTTTAGAACAGATTTGTAGATGCTTACTAGGAGTAAGCGTTTCTAAATGTTTTTATTCGCTTTTAATTAAAACTTAGAGTAAAAAGAAAACTTAAAATAGTAGTGTAATTAAAGGGTTTGGCAATGAACTGGGAATGCTTTATTATATTTAGTTTGCTTATGTAGGGAAAACTATGTTGAATGATTGGAAAATTTTATGCATACAAGGATTGAATTTTAAAGCATTAAAATTACTTTTAATGTTTTTTCTTAATAAATTGCATCCCTCTGTGATAAAATAATGATATTTTATATAAATACAGAGTAAATCCTTTCTATTCTTTTGAAACTCGATTGTAAGCACAATAATTATATATATATATATATATACAACAATCACATTCGAAAAACACATAGGCAGTAGGAAAATCACACAATGAAGGACATATGAGTAACCGAGATTAAAAATTATAAAATGGATGTTGTAGTGTTATAAACATTGCTGACTTAGGACAGCTAATATATAAAATAATTTATATAAAAGTGAGGTTGAACATGTTTTTTGGCCAGCCAACCTTTTCCCTTTATGTAAATAATACTGAGCAAAAACCTATTGGAAGTAATGGATAGGAATATCTAAATCCATTACAAGATAGAGGTAACTTACCTAAAAATTGCACTTACAAATGCAAAGTCCGCGCTTAATCTGAGTGCAATAAATAAGTTATTGCCAGATTCTGGACCCTAATGCGGATTTAAATCATGTGAATGGCTGAAATGTAGCACTTAACAAAAGTATAAAAAGAATGGAAATAAAAATTAATAAGAGTACCAAATTATAGCATAACTTTAATATGAATAAAATAATAATAAGTGATTTTATCTAATATTAGACTATGGAGATAACTATAACTATGAAATATTTGTTTATAGTAATAAACTATTATCATTCTCAGAATTTTTAATCCTAACCATTTTGAATAGTTTTATTCAAATATATATATATATATACATATATATATATATATATATAATGTTACCTATCTTGTTACTTTCGAATTCAAACACTCCAAACTTAACTCTGTATATTCTCATTTAAAATTTCATTATAATCCTTATAAGGAGACTCAAGGGTGTTAATTTTGTTTTGAGAGCAACAAATATAAACAATTTTCGATTAATAACAATTCTATGAGGTTAAAATTAAATAATTTGATTCTTTTACACTTTACTTAAAAAGAAATAAGAAGGCTTCAAAAAAGTGTAAAATGTTTAAAATATGAACATAATTTTGGAAATTATAAGCATATGAAAAAAAGAAACATTTCTGTAAGAAATATTAATTAAATTTTACGTTGTGTATGATATTTTTTTCAAGAAGAGTAGCTCTAATTGCTAGCAATAAGTTTATTTATAAAGTCAAACATATCCTTATTACACTGTAGCTATCTTTATATAAATAAAATAATAAATTATTTTTTTTAAAAATAAAAAAAGATTTATACATTAAATTTTTTTTAAAAAAATTTCAATATTTTTCAAATATTTTGAAATACACAAATGATATATAATACTAAAATTAAGTAGGGTTTAAATAGTTTGATACATTTTATATTTCTATAAAGTTTTATACATCAACGGCTACTATTTTAGATAATATCATGCGCAACGTATAATTAACTTAATATTTATAACAGCAATGTTTCTTATTTTCATATGCCAATGATTTTTAAAATCATTTTTATATTTTAAATTTTTTGCCCTTATTTGAAGCCTCATTCTTTTATAAATAATGTGTAAAAGAATCAAATTATTTAATTTTAATTTCAAAGAATTATATCGATTTGAAACTTATTTGTATTTGCAGCTCTCGAGACAATTTTGTCTCGAGTGTTAATTTTACCCCTGAAACCCCATTAAGTAAAAAAAAAAAAAAAAAAAATTCTTCAGCTTTACATTATGCTACTGTGGCTGCTTTAGCTTAGTATTTATGGAGCCGCCCATCCGGTATAGGAGTTAATGATGCTGACTGCGGTGCCGTAGGGACTGGGTTCAAATCCCGGCGAAGGCATGGATGTTTGTAAATGTATAGTGCCTTTGCGGCATGGGGGTACTTTAAATAATCGTCGAGACACAAGTCCTCTCGTGAGGTTGGTGGAAGGGGAAGAAAGGTGGGAGGCCCTGACCCCTCCAAGGGTGTTCTCCCTCCAAATTGGGTTGAAACCGAGCAAAATCGTACTGTCATCTGCATGGTGCTCATAGCTAAGACTAACGACAGGCGTAAAATTCTAGCCCGTAGCCGCGATGAATTTCATGTACCTTTATTTGATGTTAGTAGCATAAGCAACAACAACAACAGTATTTATGGTCACGAACTCGAGGCCAACGTGTCATGAGTTTGAACTTTGTGCCACTGAAGCCTGCCATGTGTTGAGGGCTGATACACATTAAATATGCAGAGGCTTTAAGTCCACCCGTTCGCGTGGTGTGGTAGTTTGGAGAGGGGGAGCAAGCTCAGGCACTACCCTCGCCACTTGACCGGAGTTCGAAATTACGAGGTTTGTCGCAATTATCTCTCGTCTTGTTTTATAGTGCGTCGTTAATAATCTTGTGTGCATTCATTGGTTTTTCATTTTCATATCTAGGTACTCTAAATTTAAATTTGTATTTATTCTTATTTAAAACTTCGTTGTAATTCTTATGCAAAGAGAAATCTCAAAGATTAAAACTTTACTTATCAAATATAGTATAAATGCTGCACATCGTAAAATCTAACGTTATTTCAACATTAAATATAAACGCTCTGAATATCTTTATCTGTGCCAAAAGGTTTCCATACCTTATTTAAAATGTAGCTCATAATGTTTTGCTTAAGTTATTTTTAAAATTCGTTTAGTATTTTTAAGATATTATTGGGAAGTTTTCTTTTTTCGTCACTGAAATGTACTTCATGTTTTATGGTCTATATATATGGATTGGAATATTTGCATGCAATTTAAATTTGGATTTAATGTAATTGGGATTGCGAATTTGCGAGAGACTTTCTCTCTTAAGCGAAAGCCATCTCATGATTTGTCGATTCTAGATTCACGATGCATTTTGTACTTTTGAGTTGTGGTCAAATGACAAGGATGCAACTTGTGAGAGGTTTTCACCTCTTTCTTTAGCTCCTAGGTATGTAGGAGGTAGGGAAGAAATACTCGCCATGATCCAATAAACCTATTTATTGATCACACAATAAAACGACACACAAATTCAATTAATAACAATAAGAGAATGTCTCGGTGCTAACCGCGAAAGTGGAACAACGAAGGTAATACACGAAAGATTAGGAGACTATCAAACTCGTTCCTTACATTATATAGGATCTAATCTATCATCCGATTTAATCTAATATCAATTTAATCTCTGTGAACAATCGTCATTTTAAAGCTTTCTCCTAATAAGTATTATTCACAATAATTGAATAATGATACCTGTCAGTAACGATTTCACCTTATTTCTGGTTTATCTCCTCTCCTTCCTATTCTAGTTAGAAAACTTCAACTAGATATAGTAAACTTAGTTTAAATTTCACGATTTTCTTCTTCCGAAGGGTTGGTTGTGAATAACGCAAATTGATAGCCCAAAGATTTCCCGAGAGGATTAGTGGAAGGATCGCGAATAGATCCGTTACAATCCCCTTCGTGAAGAAAACGTGATTTATTTAAGAGTCTTAAGGACAAGAAAGAAATTACGTTAAAAAAACTAATTCTTAATAAAAAAAATCGCCGACAAGAATTTAAATTTAACTCCACGTCAAGTCTAGAATTTAAGTACATGAGAACATGCAAAAAACAACTAGCAAAAGTTTATATTTAATTTACTGCGAGACATTCTCTTGTACAAAAAATCCTTAGTGTGCGCTCCATTTGGGCAAGAACCAAGGGAAAACTTAGCAGGAAAAAACCTGGTCGTGCACATTACTTAAGGTATCCGACTACGTTCGGAACCTTGATATTATAAAGGCGCATAAATGGATAATTTTCATGATATTTAGTGTCACTTAGATTAGAATACATGCATAAGATTGTTTTAAGGACATTATGACAAAAAAATGATTTAAATACAATATTTTGGCAAAAAATTAGAATAACTTTTTTAGAAAACGTTCTCCTTTTATAAAAAATACTTCTATAATAATAGTATTTTGCTTATATAAAGTAAAGACTTCTCCAAAGAGTCTGAACTAGGAGTTTTGAAAAATTCACATTATTTTCAGAGTTCTCACCAATTGAAATAATTGTCGGCGTTTTTTAATATTCTTAAACAATTTTATATATGCTCTCTAATCTAAGTGGCACCAAATATCATAAATGTTATCCATTTATACGCTTTTGCAAAAGCACGGTTTCGAACGTAGTCGGTTACCTTAAATACTAGAATTCATTTAAATTTTTAACTTTACTTCTTCATAAATTTTTCAAGACATCATATTTTCACCCTGTCTACATTAATCTACCCTGAAATGAAAACTAAATCAATGTCTTCTCAAAGAAAAAAAATCAATTAACACTATATATATGCATTGACAACATTCAGCTTTCGAACTTATATGCCTAGTACCAATCATTTTAATTATATATATGCTTTTATATAAATAAGCACATCTATTCATATGAAATAAGTGAACACATGACTTTTCTCTCAGGCACATGAAGATAAAGTATATTGTCGCTCTTCAGTTATGAAAAAAGCTTCGTAAGACTATAGATTTTCTGTTTTTAAAATTTTCTTTTTTTCTTCTTCCTTTTTTTTCTCTCAAAATTCGATCCTGTGTTTAAAATCCAGAAAATGCATGTTTTTTTTATCCTGTTTCAGTTATTCTCAAAGATCTATCGGTTAAGAGGGGCCGATACATGTTAAATCTGTCGAGGCTCAAAGTCCTCCAGTTGGTGTAGATGTTTGGAGAGTGGGTGCGATCGCAGGTGTCGTCCTCGTTACTTGACTGTGGCTCAAAACTACGAGATTTGTTGCCAATAGCTCTCGCGTTACTTCCCAGTGTGATGTAAATTAAGAATAAAATCAAATCAAATATTTTCGAAAAGTTATCTAATCTATCTAGTCTTCGTCTATTTTCTTAAAAACCAAGGTCTTGTTAATCCAGGGGTGGTTAAAGCTGTAAGTTTTATGACTCTCGGCTCTGGTGGCCTAGAAGTAGCTTGCCTGCTTCGTAAGCCTAAGGTTGCGGGTTCGACCTCAGCTGGAGTTTATAGATTTTCTAGATGCGAAAATCGTAGGTACGCATGTCATATGATTAACTATGTGGCATGGAAAGGAATCTTTTAGAATGAATTAGGCTTTGGTACTCTTGGCAAAAATAAATCACAGCAATATTTAGCATCCAACAAGAGCTTAAATTAAATTCAAGCATCCAAACTGGATAGTGAGAGCTCCCACTAGAGGGTGCCACTACTGAAATGGCTCTCACATTTAGACACTTGCCGTGTCTGAAAAGGCTTAGTTGCTAATATGCAGCCCATTAAAAAAGTCTTATGACTGACAATGTTCTAGGTTCGAGTCCTGGTATCACCTTAGGGACTGATGAAGGCTGATGCATGTTAAGTGTAACTCTGGGCCTTAAAACTCCCACTTGGTATTTTCTTGGAAATTAAAAGAGAAAATAACATAATTCAAATGTCGTTCCTTTCAATAGCTTAGTTACAGCTTAACTTTGTGGGTCCTAACCTCAAAAGTCTAATTTCAGCTGTCTAGAGCAGCGTTATTTCAAATCAATCAACACTTTTACAAACCTATGAGACATGTAAAAATCAAACGTTTTTTATGAGACACGTAAAAATCAAACGTTTTTAAGTCAAGTTTTAAAGTAAATCTTACTATGCAATTGAATAGCAATCTCCAGTGATCCGTTTTAGTGCATTATTTTTAATTGTTGTAGCATGGCTACTATAACCTAGTGTTCGACCACGGACATGGTCAGTTGCTGACGTGTCATGAGTTCGAACCCTTGTGCCATGGAAGCCTGTTGTGTAGAGGGGCCGAGGCTTAAGCTCCCCCGTTGGCATAGTGTGGTGGTCAAGTGGTGTGGACGTGACGTTCTCGTCACTTGACCATGGTTCAAAATTACGAGTATCTATTCCAGTACCCCTCGTATTGCTTTACAGGGCGATATTCATAAGCACTCCCTTGTTTCTTTTTGATTTGTTGTAGCAGAATGATAGAAAGGATTTTCTATTTATGTTAAAAAATAAAAAGTAAATGTAAAAAATTTGTAACTCTATCTATTTAAAAATATTTTTCATATGTGTTAGAGACAACTTTAACTTTTCCCAAGAAAATGTTAAAATTATCCCTAATGCTCTACTATAATGCTCTACAAACAGAAATATTTATTTTAAATGTAATTCACACGTTACGCTGAGGCATCAGTATAAAAAATGTCACGAATACAATAACTTCCCAGGTTAGATCAATTTAATACCGATAAATTAATCAATAATGAAAAGAATTAAAGGTTAAAAGAGCAAATATATATTCACACTGAGGATTTACTCGTTGATAAAAAAATAATAAGGTTTGAAGGGAAAACTATTCATAAATCAAAAATTCTATCTAAAAATTAAATTAGCTTATAAACAATGGTATTAGTTTATAAGGAATAAAAATAAGGTTATAGTATTTTAAGAGTATATTATAGTTACTTATTTTGAATATTTATCATTTATATATCACAAATATATATTTATTCTATTTTCGTTCAAATTAAAATAATTACAATTACAGTATTCTTGTACGAAATATAGATAAGAACTATTGCGCTTTGAGGCCGTATTTTCATATTGCGTTTGAAAGTCACTTTTAACACTTCTTTGACTTTGCAATTAGTTTTCATTTTCTAAGCTAATAATATTACCTTATTTCACCGTTTGCGTTTAATTCTACCTCGTTTTCTTCAAGCTTAGTTTGTTTTTCAATCACACACACACACACAATTTGAGAGATAAAACTATCATATTTGGTGAACTAAATAACTACTAAGTTCGTAGTCCGATTTTTTGTAAACTAGAGCTGCACCGTTGAACAATTTTTTTTTCATTAGGAATTAAACTCAAGATAATAAGTTTTGATATAATGATTGCGTGACAGGTTTTATCCACTTCCTTTCATTAAACTTCTTGAGCAGTGCTCCTCAAACTTCCTATATTCGAGACCCAATTTTCAATCAGAATTTTCATCGCGCCCCTCTTCCCCATATAATACCAATGTGTTGAATGCAGTAATAATGTATAATACTTTGACGCTAAAGCTACAATACGACCCTAATTTTAAACCGTACAAAGTATTAAGATAAGTATTAAATTTTGTGTATGCTAAGCCCATTAAAAAATCACTAGTAATTATTAAACTTGCTCTCAACTAGATACTTAGTAACTAGATACTTAGTATTGATACTTAGTATCAAATATATTGTGCCATACTGATACATTTATAAGTATACTAAATCAGAGTAAATGTGTATTTTTTTTAATTATGTCAGAATACATTTTGTTTCCTTTTAGGAAATTGATAATTTTTTAAATAATCTTTTATTTTCGACTTTCCGATACTCTCAGGCCCCCTTTGTTGGGTTATCACGCCCCCCTAGGGGTGCGTGCCCCATAGTTTGAGAAACACTGTTCTTGAGGAAATACTTCTTTAACTGTTATTTGAATTTAAAATCACCTTCCGTAGAGAGAACTTGATTTAATGGTAATTTGAATGTTATTTAAACCATAGAAATGAGTGTGTTAGAGTTAGTCTTTGCGTTATTATTTAGTGAGATTAGAGAATTGCTTTTCGAAAACCTTGGTGCAAGAGAGAAGTTGTAGTTTGAATTGTAGTCAACCCAGGAGAGATCAGAAAGGCGCCCTTCTATCTAATCAAACTCAGATAAGTGTTTAATGATTTATTTTAAGAGTTTGTGATCTAAATTAATTGCTCCCTTGGTACATAATTCTTAATTGATCATAAATTGATTAAGAGAATAGGGACGTTCTCGATGACGCAAAGCAAGCAAAATTTCGATTTTCGAAGGAGCATTATTTTCAAAAGCAAAATAACTCCATAAATAA
The DNA here is from genome assembly GCA_019973955.1 of Trichonephila inaurata madagascariensis. Taxonomy (NCBI): domain Eukaryota; kingdom Metazoa; phylum Arthropoda; class Arachnida; order Araneae; family Nephilidae; genus Trichonephila; species Trichonephila inaurata. The sequence continues at coordinate 602,067 of BMAV01015077.1, forward strand.
AAAATTTGTGTCCCACAATCTATATACTTTTCTTAATATACTATAACATAAAATTTTTAAATTCTATACAATATTTTTAGAAATATAAGGATTTGAAAAAGTACACTTCAAAAGGTGCTATCGTATACAAGGTGTTAATTAAGTACATGTATTTTTCTTTTTATAACATATAAAACCACAAAACATGTTGTTTTAACTACAAAGTTGTACCTTTATTTAAATGTTCTAGTTTTTTTTTATATATAATTACTTAAAATTTTTTTAAAAAAAATTTGAATCTTGACTTTTGGAAATTTTCATAAAAACGGTATTTCTTTTTTTAGAAAATTGGCAGTAAAAATGAAAATACTAATATTTCAGGAATGAAATTAGTAGCATTAAATGCATTATTACTATACAAAAGCTCGTATCAAGTTTCACTAAAATATAATAGATAGATATTTCTATGGATGTACCTAAAAACTAAAAAAAAAAAAAAAAAACACAGTTTGAGTAATATGAAAAAAACTAAATAAAAATGGTACAGGTTCCTAAATTCCGCTTCACGAATTCTAACTTTGTCAATTTTTCGAAAGCCTTCACAAGTGTTATTCCCAGGATTTATTTTTAGTTCTCTTAATACTTTTGTTCTTGCATATGCACCTTTATTAAAGCATATCATTTCCTCCATTGCACCAATTTGCAAAAAAAAAAAATTCACTAATGTGTTTTTTGGAACTTGATTCCATACACAGTTTCTGAAGCTTTCATTTGGGTTCTGGGTACGATCATGCAAACATTTTAGTAAAAGTTCTTTTGCAGTTTAAAAATATATTTTAACAATTATGTATATATTTTTTATTATACTTTTAATCTTAACAAGAACTGGTCCTAGGAGGAAATGTTTGTAGATGTACTTTTCTCCTGATACAAGACATTTGTTGTAACCTCAATAGCTCTTGTTTACATTTTAAAACTGCAATTTTTTACTCGGGTTTTAAGCTTCAAACCTATACATGTTACACATTTTTGGAATCAGCATTAAATTTACTTTTTTTTAAAGATAAAAATTTAAAAATGGATTTCCTGATGGTTAAGAACGTCTTGGTTCTCTTAAGTTGAAATAAAAGTGATTATTTTAAATGAAAGTCTGCTGATTCGGAGTCCCAAACTTCACTTGCGACCATAGAGCTGAGACGATTGTACACACTGATTTTATAATAATAAATTTTTGCATTTTTGTTCAGCAGTTCTTATAAATACTTCCTCGTCATTAATTATCTTATTATTTTTACTTCCAGAGATATGATTTTCATTGTATCTTAAAATATAATTTTTTGAAATTGAATTTTATAGTTTACTGTAAATCTTCTTTTTTATTTAACAGCACACATGCTTAGTAAAAGTAAATAACTGGATGATAGAGAATTTTTAAATATGTTTTGAATATAAAAATTTATTTTTGACTTAAATAAATTTTGAATGAAAGAAGCTTAGTTTAATGTATAAGTCAAAATCAGAATTTTAACGTCCCATGTTACCGAAATTAAATTATTTTATGAGTTTCATTTTATTTTGGAGTAACTTTTATGAATTTTAAATGTTATATGTTCAAATAAAATTTATGTTCCGCATTTACATCTTATAATATTTTTTGTTTAAAATTTGAATTTCTTCATTGAATATATTTATAAATATTTCCCTAACATGCAAATTTAATACGGTTCATGGAAAAAAAATTGATTTCAAGTTTTTAAAATCTATAAAAGCTTCAAATTTCCATTCCATATGCTTTCGCTGGTGATGTGTGTGAAATGTGTGTGTGTGTGTTTATCAGAAAAAAAAAACCAGCAAATAATGATTAAATAAAATATATCGAGTTTGCTCTTCTACAAGTCTTCGTGGCTCCATCTAGTTTTTGTTACTAACGACAAAAGTAGATGCCTTAACTTTAACGAAAAGATAAAATGATCTCTTGTTAAATATTTATTTATTTTTTGAAAATATAGAGTCAGTTTAATTTCTTTTTTTTTTGTTGTTGTTGCTTTAATTGATATGTAAAGTTGTTCACACCAAAATTTAGTTAACAAATCAATTATGCCTTGACGTTTATTTTTTGTTTTTACATTCATTTTTTTAGTTTTAAAAACTCCGAGATTTATTAAAATAAAAATGTTCTCAGGATTTCAGGTTCCACAACGAAATCAATAATTATATATTCTATTAAGTTGTCTAAGCCTGGAAGTTTTCCCTTTAACTTTTTAGAATTTTTTTTTCTAAATTTAGTTTTCCTTCGACAAAATTATATTTATATCCAGTAATAAGTTTTTTTTTTAAAAAAAAATATAAAGATTAGTTTCAAGTTTTGTTGTATATCAACATATATTTCCAGCTGCTTATTTAAAAATTCAATAAGAAAAATTACATTTGTTAAGTATGCATGTTTTGTACTATTTTTATAACGTTAATTACTTTTAAAGACTAATAATGATTCTTTTTTTTTTCTTAATGATTTAATTTAGGAGAAATTTGAATTCCCGAGAGGAAAGTAAGCTTCTTGCATATCAATTAACTTCTTTGGATGTAAAGAACACATTTTAAATATTTTTTTAAATTTCTATTATTTTGCTATTTTATCATAACATATTATATTATTATGAATTCCATCAAAACAAATTTATAACAGCTTGTGCCAATCTATCGATGAATTAAAAAAAAAAAAATGTTTTAAATTGAAAGTAACTTTCAGACGAATCAGTCTTACTGATCTTTCCTATCGCTCTGAGAAGTAATTTTTCCGTCGATGAAGAAAGCGTGCAGTTAAAACCGTTTTACACAGAAACTCATTCAATCGACCTACGTGTGGATTTACTTGCACATTCAACATCAATTACATAATAGTGTATAATTCGATGTAGATGCTGTAGATGATTTCTGCTGCTTAGAAAATTTTAAAATTCACGTGATTTATAAATATAATAATTAAAACAAAAACATTTTAAAAAGTGTTTGATACGTTTTTACTTGTTTCATACTTGAAAAAGTGAACGATCAACTGAATTAAATTTCGAAATAAAATTAGCATAGTTTTAATATATACATCTATACATATAAATAAAAATGAAGTGTCTGTTTGTAATTTGAAATTAACAGCTTTTTACTAAACACATTTAAAAGTATATACGGTACTTATGTGAAAAAATCAGTTTTTAAAATTTTTGTCCGTCTGTCTGTCGATCTGTCTGTCTGTCGGCTTATTCCTGCTAATCTCCGAAACGGTGGACCAATTTTGACGGAACCAAGAAGTAAGACGAAACTTCAAAAAATGCAGAAAACAACATTGCAACATTGAAATGCAACATTGAGTAATGCCACCAGAGATCCTTAAACTTCATTCTCCTTGGATTACAAAACACGTTAGCCGAGGTTGTTTACGTGTATTTAATCTGTTGCAGAGGGATGATTTTTAAGTGGAAATGTCATTAGGCTGCTATCGGAGACAATATGAGTAGCTGTCGGAGTTCAAGAGGGGAAGAATCATAGAAATGATGGAAACCAGGTGGGGTCAGCTCAGCGAGTAGCTCGCTATCTAGGTCGTTTTGTCTTTACTGTGTGGAGATGTTGGGACCAGTGGACAAGAGAGAGGTCTGTTACACTGCGACCAGGCTCAAGACGCCCTCAGTACATATGCATATATTGAACGAATTTTACTAGAAATCCCTATTTATTTATAATAAACCCGAATAAATGAATTATTACAACAGCCGAAACTTTTTTTTTAAAAAATTTGGATTCTTTTTTTTTTAAATGACAAATCTTTCTCGCCCGCAACAGAAAAAGACTTTTCTTGTTTGCATCATACTTTAACGGGAAATGGTGACGCACATTATTAGGCTTTACAGGTGCAGATGAGTCATGAATGTAACCTATCACGTGAGTTTTGAATAGGACAGGAAATTCCTTTCTCAACTCATCCCACTCCATAAAGCAGGTTATATTTTAAGATTTTAACGATTATGTTACATTTGATGACGTTCTACCTATCTGTGCAACTGAAGTTGAGGACATTGTTATTTGTCTGAGCCAACGTATAGCGATTCTGATGCATCAAGTGATAATGAAACTCCCATCCAACTGTTATATTTTCTAATGCTTTACATTGTTTTTAAACTATAAAAACATAACCCATGCAGTAGAATGTAAATGACACAGTACTTTCTTCTCTGCATAAAGTCGAAAAAGAACTCTTTCGAGTCAGGAATCAAAAGGATTGTCAAACATCTATTAGTCAGTTTTCCAATTAACTGGTACGTAATAATTCTCTAATAGTATTTTTATCTTTGCTCAGTAAAAAGTGCGCAATTTCAAACTATGGAGATTTTTTGTGTAGTTGCCAGTAGCGAACACAAAATTTTTTCAAGGGGGGGGGGGGGGG
>BMAV01015077.1:626961-638967 GCA_019973955.1 Trichonephila inaurata madagascariensis
CCGTCACTTGACCATGGTTCAAAATTACGTAGTCCGTTGCCAAAAGCCCTCGTGTAGCTGAACAGTGCGACGTTAATATTCACTCACTCACTCAATCCCCGAACTTTTGGATCATACTACGGGTCGCTGTAGCCTAGTGGTCACAAGGTATCGGATCATGGCAGCCATGTCATGAGTTCGAGCAAAGTACCACTTAAGATCCGCCTTGTAGGGGAGCGATGCAGGTTAAATTTGTCGAGAGCTGAAACGACCTCCCGTTGGTGTGGTGTGGTAGCTAGGAGAGGGGAGTGTCAGCTCAGGTGTCGTCCTCGTCACTTGACCATGGTTCAAAATTACAAGGTCCATCGCCAAAAGCTCTCGTGTAGCTGAGCAGTGCGACGCTAATATTCACTCACTCACTTTGGATCATATTACGTAGTGCGACGTTAATTATAACTCTCACTCACTTGAATTCAATGAAAATCACGTGATTGTTTTTATCATGTGATCATCATTAACTTGGGCCATTCGTTTAAATCTCTTTACTTAATTAATTTGTCTCATTTCTTAATCGTATTTTTCATTTAAATTAATTCAAACTCTAGGACTCGAGATCGATTGAATATTCAAATCTGACTAAGCTGTGTTGGAAAATGTTATTTCCCATAAAGACGCGCAAGAAAAATATTCGTCTGACTCCTGCTGTGAACGCCCACTAAATGGCCTTTAAGGTGATATTTTATGCAATCTTGATTACAAAATTTCAGAGATTGAAATGAAAATGTTAGATTATACACTGAATACTAATGTTACGCTTTGAAAGTCAATATAAGTGCAATTTATATAACAAAAAAATATTAAAAAACATTATATGTAGAGGTGTTTCATGTAGTCTGCCTTTTTTGATTTAGAAAACAATTGTATTAAATTAAAAAAAAAAAAAAACACCCCATCTTCAGTCTTATATTTAAAGAATTTTATTTGTTATATATAAATATATATACATGTGTTTAAAATTTTTAAAAACATAAATAAGCAATTACAAAAATCTGCATTGTAAGTAATTGATTTATACATTTAAAATAAGCGCGATATTATTCTAAAAATATTTGATTTAAAATAAATAAGTATGTAAGAAAAATAAACTTTGATTTTTTTAAACTCATTTCTTTTTCCCAGATTTGATTTGACAGAAAATTCGAATGATATTATAATTTTATTTATGCTTGCTTGATTAATGAGGAATAGCAACTGAGACTATCATTTCTTAATTTCCGCTATGATTACAAGCTTCTTTATCCATTTTCAATGCTGGAGAAGGCTAGGTTTTGCCTTTTAAAAATAGATGTTTTGATACTTGCGCCCTATCGCAACCACATTGCAACATTGAATAAAACCACTCGAATTCTAAAAACGGAATGCGATGAAGGGAATATGGAGCGCGTAATCGAAAAATACTATGTGAAAAATTAAGCAACTATGAATAAATAATCAATAAAAGAATAACTAATTTTATTTCGTAATTATATTAATTTTTATATTATCTTATTGCTTTCATTAGTTATAATTATTATTAAATTTCGCAGTTTAGTATTCGAACTTGCCATTTCAACGAACGGTTAGGCTTAGAATGGCGGCAGGTGGAGAAATATGAAACGAGGCACATGGTTCCCAATTTAGCGCCAACGACACGTACGGAATAGGGTTTCCTAATTTGGTGAATTATCTTGAAAGTTAACATGGCTGTTATAATACGTAAGTACCGATATATTTCATGCATAAATCCACACTTTTAACAGTTTGTATCAGTGTGTGGATGACCTCATCTTGGGGGAAGAATTTTCTATTGAAATATTGTGTCTATTAAGAAATAATTGTCATAGTACTTACATGCTAATGTTACGAATTGTGGACTGGAAGCAACTGTTTGATCAGCAGTATAAGCCATGGTACATGAGTGAGTGTTTATTAACGTCGTCAAATTATAAAGCAACGTGAGGGTTACTGACGACGGATTTGTAATTTTATATCATGGTCAAGAAATGAGGACGACACCACCGCTGCCATCCGAAATTCCACACCACACCAACAGAGGATGTCTGAGCCTCGGCAGATTAAACGCACGTCAACTTTTCTACAAGGCGGGTTTTCAGTGGCATTAGGACTCGAACTCATGACACGCCGGCCACAAGCTCGTGACCATAACCACCGAGGACACCTTGATACGTGACAAACTATAGATGAAATATCCATGCCCATTTATTTCAATCAAGTTTTCTTCGGTTTGCTCCCGAATGTTAACACAATATCGGAACACATTTGAAAAATAGAATTATCTGATTCAACAATTAGATGCAAAGGAATACAAACCTTGCTCTTTGGGAGTAATATTTATGAAATAACTCCTGTTTTAGTATGCAATAAGTTCTCTTACCAATATAAAATTGTACGATAAATACTTTTTGACGAATTAGGATCGGACTCGGATTATCAAGTAAACACAATCACCTCAAATAGATTTATGAGAATAATTTTTAAAACGTTTCATGAATCAAAATAAACAAACTCGAAAAAGATAATGTGAGATTTCAGGATTATTTCAGAAAACTCAATGCTCTTTCCATTACGGAATCTCTCTTGGCGCCATCCGCTGCAGTAAAAAATAAATGAAACTATAGAGTTGTTCTTTTCCAGCTAACATTTGGAACCTTATTTTAACAATATATTGTCAATAAACTGTGGTTTAAATTGTACAAACCGATAACATAAATCTGAACTGTGCGCACAAATTCCATCTATCCAGTGGCGTTACGAAGAATATTAACTCTCCTTCTGCAAAGTCAGGTTGTGCCTTTATATTTTATAAATTGGTTAAAAAAGTATTCGGCGTCAGTCAGGCTTTGGGGCCCTAGAATTCTAGCACCCCTTCTTTCCCGCGATGTAGACGTAGCGGGGTGTACTTTACGCCCCTGTATCTATCCTTATAAGTTTATTGATAAATGAACACGATATGGTGATAACTTAGAAATTAGAGCTACTCCCTTCTCTTACAGTCTTTATAGAATGAATGCGGTCTTGGATAAAAAGTTTTGCTAAACTTGAATGGATGAATAAAAAGTATTTTATTAATGATTGAAAATTTGAACAATATATATTTATATATAAATAAATACATATATAGAGAGAGTGAGCTAACTGTAAGAATTGAAAAAGAAACTTCGCACTTAGTTCAGATTTGAATGTAAATCAAAATAGGTAAATATAAAATATGCTCTTTGAAATTATTTTTAATATATATCTATTAACTCTGGAAAAAAATTACTCTATTTTTCTCACTATTATCGTTTGCTTTGATTTTATAACTTATAAAACTAATTTTTCTTATTGTTTATTTTATTTACTGATATTTAATCGTTTGTCATTATAAATTTTGTTACAAAAGTTGGCATCCATTTTTTAATGAATCTCGATGTGAGAATCCTTCAGTTGACTGTTAGAATTCGAATTGATACTTTTTTGACACTGCTGTGTGCTGCTTTACCGATTGACTTCATTAGATTTTTGATTGCAAAGATTTTTTCCCCCATGTTCTTACATTTAAGTATATTTTCTTGTTTGTTACATCCTAGTTTTAACTAAAAAGTTTATTCTGTTTCGAAATGATTATTTGCTCCAAGTTTCGAACACTGAACCACAGAAACAAAAACGACAATTTGGTTAATGTAATGGTAATCGAGTAGTATTCAGTGTCAACATTATGCGGTATAAATTTTCAGAGTGATTAATTTACAGATCAGGATAAGTAACATATAGAGTAAGTATAATTTTAAGTCACTAAAAAAAAAAATGTAATTTTCACATAAACAGGATTTATTTATAGTATATTTCTGAAGAATGTGGAATTTTTATAAGAGATTTGTATGTATATTTATTTTATTAGAAAGGTTATTTAAGTCTATTTTTGACAAATGCAAAATAGCTTGAATTTTTAAGTATGAACACAATTTTTTTCTTTAAAAAAAATTCAGTTTTAATGGAAACTCGCATTTTTATCTTAATTTATAAATTAGTAATTAATATACGTTTGTAATACCACGTTTTTAAAACTTGGAAACCTTCCATAAAAGCAAACTTTTTCCCGTTGATGTAAAGGGGAAAATATTTAGCATTATGGTATAAAAAATCAAATGCGAAACATCTTTTAAGGTATCCGACTACGTTCGGAACCGTGATTTTGCAAAAGCGTGTAAATGGATAATATTTATGATTTTTAGTGTCACTTAGAGAGAAAATGTATATAAAATTGTTTTAAAAATAGTATTACAATAAAAAATTATTTAAGTACAATATTTTGACAAAAAATGAACATAGAATGGCCGATTTTCTATATATTCTCCTTTTGTGAAAAATGCCTCTATTTTAATAATATTTTGCCTGTATATAGCACAGACCTCTGTACAGAGGCTCAACTAGAATCTATGAAATATATAACTTAGAAGTGGGTTTATCCATGTTTTACGACAACAGAAGGGAGAAATTTTAAAAAAAAAAATGCCGATAATTATTTTCAATGGGTTGTAACTCTGAAAATAATGTGAATTTTTCAAAAATCATAGTTGAGCCCCTGTGCAGAGATCTGAGCTATATAATGGCAAAATATTATTATAATAGAAGCGTTTTTCACAAAAGGAAAACCTTTTGAAAAAAAAGATTATTCTAAGTTAATTTTTTGCCGAAATATTATTTTAAATAATTTTTTGTAAAAAATTCCCTTTTAAAAACAATTTTGTACATGTATTCTAATCTAAGGGACACTAAATATCATGAAAATTATCCATTTACTCGCTTTTTTAAAATCACGTTTCCGAACATAGTCGCATACCTTAATACAGAAAAAATGGATAAAAATATATAAAAAAGTGAGGCATAATAAAGTGTACTTCTCTTTAAAGGATAGTAATAACAATATAATGTTGAAGCTTTTTTCTATCTTTATAATTACTTCGCTTATAAGTTCTAATTTTTAATATTATTTGAAGAATCCTCTTAATCCAAAATAATTTTTTTTTTCTATTTAAAATTTGTATACGTGAGACGAATGTTTTTAATGTTAAATATGATATTTGTGTGATTAATTTCTGAAACTTTGTTTAAGCAATTTTCTTATTAATTTGTTTATTATTATTACTAAATTTATTATTATTACTACTAATAAGACGTATTTTCGCGGTTTTCTTTATATTTGTAAGGATGAATCTCTCCTGAGTGAAGTTGGAAATTTGAATCCGATGTAGCATGTTCCAATTATATACGAGGTGTGGCAGAAAAGTAATGAGACTGATTTTTTATTTACCAAAGTTTTTATATTTTCTGAACATCAATGTAATCGCCTTCAAAGTAGTTTCCTATGGCAGCTGCACACCGATGGAGACGTTCTCATGGCTGGTAGCAGCGTCGGAAATCTTCAACCGGTATGGTCTTCAGCATGTCCTTCACACTCTTTTGGATGTTTTCTTAAGTCCTGAAATGACGTCCTTTGAGGACAATTTTCATTTAAGGAAAAAGAAAAAAGTCACCGGGGCTGAGGTCAGGTGAATAGGAGGGCTGGGGAAACACAGGAATGCCTTTTGAGGTCAAAAATTTTGTTATGGAAGGTGTAGTGAGACATGGGACGTTGTCACGATGGAGCATACATTTGTCTGCAATGCCTGGTCACACGCGAAGGACCATTTTTCTGACCCTTTCAAGGACGTCTTTACAAAAAGCTTTGTTGACAGTTTATCCTGGAACAACAAATTCTTTCTAGACAATTTCCCTTTAAACAAAAAAAAAAAATCAGCATTGGTTTGATTTTCAATTTGCTCATTCAAGCTTTCTTTGATCGAGGAGAGTTTGCAGCGTGCCCTCCTTCTCATTGCCTCTTGATCTCAGGATCATACTCAAAAATCCATGATTCATCACCTGTGATCACACGACTAAAGAAATCTTGCTCATTAGTGATTCTGTCAAGAAGATCAACACACTTGTTTTTTTAATGTCCTTCTTCTCTATTGTGAGGGTTTTTTGGCACCATTTTGGCACAAAACTTTCGCATGTGCAAATGTTCAGTCAAAATTTGATGAACGATGAATCTGTTCGAATTTAATTGTTCACACAACATTCTTAATGTTGAGCGACGGTCTGATTTCCCAAGAGTGTTCACATGTTCGATGTTTTCATCGGGTTTCGGAATTAAAAAGCACCCCCTGAACGGTTTCATCAAAAAAATTTTGTTTTCTCCCTTTCCCAAAAATTATTTGTCCCCGCGAAAAACTTAAAGCTCGGGAAAAAAGAATGTTCCCCATGGGCCTGTTTTAATTTTTAAAAACGTCACATTTTTGAATTTCCCTTCAAGCTTAACACAAAACTTAATAGCACAATGTTGCTTCAAATTTTGACATTGCATTTTGCAGGAGTCACAAAAATCAAGTAGTTAACGGAAGGAGTTGAAACCCGCAATTAGCTATGGTAGGGTACTAATACACTTCCTCTATCAAGAATAACAGCGCAGCGTAGCCAGATCGCTTGCAGTGTTGTTAGTCTCATAACTTTTCTGCCACACCTCGTACATATTCATTCAGTGGCGTAACGGAGAATATTTGCCTCCCTACCTGCAAGGTCAGGTTTTGGGTCAGAAGTTGGATCCTAAAAAGGATTCCAAAACCATAATCCTTGGTCCCTCCGAGATGCGGGGATAGCGGTGGTGTACGTTATGCTACTGTGTTCACCCCCTTTTTTTTTTCAGAGAATTTTTTTGAATCTTTGAAAACATTGCGAAATATTCCACCACAAAATTGATTTTTTGGGACTTAGGAATTTAAATTTATATTTCTTTTTAAATTGGGGGATTATAAGAAAAATCATTTAATAATGTCATTTTTTCTTTTACTTTTTTCTCTTCTCTTTTTTTTTCTCTTTCATCTTTTTCTTTTTTCTTCTCTCTCTCCTCTTTCTTCCCTCACTCCTCCTCTCTTTCCCCTCTCACTCTCTTCTCTCTCCTTTTCTTCCCCTCTCTCACTCTCTCTTCTCTCTCTCGTGGCCGTGGTAGCCGAGGGGGTTAGGTATCGGACCGTGGTTTTCCTTGTTTTCGAGTTCGGGGCCCAGTACCACTAAAAACCCGCCGTGTAGGGGGAGCGATGCCGCCCAAAACTGTCCCAGAATGAAACTTCCTCCCTTTTGGGGTGGTGTGGTAGTTAGGAAAAGGGGGGGGCCAGCTCCAGGTGTGTACGTCACTTGGCCATGGTTCAAAAACGGGGGTGGCCCCCCTGGCCGTAAAAAAGTGCGGCGTTAATAATCAATCAATCTTTTCCCTTTTCTTTTCTCTCTCACTCTTTCTTTTCTCTCTCCCCTTTTTTTTTCTCTCACTCTTTCTTTTTTTCTTCAATTTCTTCTCTCTCTCACCCTCTCTTCTCTCTCTCACTCTCTCTTTTTCTCTCTTCTCTTTCAGTGCGACGCTAATATTCACTCACTCACTTTGGATCATATTACGTAGTGCGACGTTAATTATAACTCTCACTCACACGAATTAATGAAGATCACGTGATTGTTTTATCATGTGATCACCAGGAACTTAGACCATTCGTTTAAATCTCTTTACTTAATTAATTTGTCTCATTTCTTTAAAAAAATCGTATTTTTTATTTAAATTAATTCAAACTCTAGGACTCGAGATCGATTGAATATTCAAAGCTGACTACGCTGTGTTGGAAAATGTTATTTCCCGTAAAGAAGCGCAAGAAAAATATACGTCTGACTCATGCTGTGAACGCCCACTAAATGCCCTTTAAGGTGATATTTTATGCAATCTTGATTACAAAATTTCAGAGATTGAAATGAAAATGTTAGATTATACACTGAATACTAATGTTACGCTTTGAAAGTCAATATAAGTGCAATTTATATAACAAAAAAATATTAAAAAACATTGTATTGTAGAGGTGTTTCATGTAGTCTGCCTTTTTTGATTTAGAAAACAATTGTATTAAGATATCCGACTACGTTCGGAAACGCGATTTTGCAAAAGCGTATAAATGTATAATATTTATGATATTTAGTGTCACTTAGATTAGAAAATGTATATAAAATTGTTTTAAGAATAGTATTACAATAAAAAATTATTTAAGTACAATATTTTGACAAAAAATGAACATATAGAATGACCCATTTTCAAAATATTCTTTTGTGAAAAATGCTTCTATTATAATATTTTACCTGTATGTAGCTCAGACCTCTGTACAGAGGATCAACTAGAATTTTTGAAATATATCACTTAGAAGTGGGTTTCTCCATGTTTTACGACAACAGAGAGGAGAATTTTTAAGAAAAAAACGCCGATAATTATATATATTTCAATGGGTTGTAACTCTGCAAATAATGGGAATTTTTCAAAAATCATAGTTGAGTCTCTGTACAGAGATCTGAGCTTTATACAGGCAAAATATTATTATAGTAGAAGCATTTTTCACAAAAAAAAGAACATTTTGAAAAAAGGTTATTCTAAGCCAATTTTTTGCTGAAATATTGTACTTAAATAATTTATTTTGTCAAAATGTCATTAAAACAATTTTATACATGTATTCTAATCTAAGTGTCACTAAATATCATGAAAATTATCCATTTATGCGCTTATTTAAAATCACGGTTCCGAACGCAGTCGGATACCTTAAATTAAAAAAACTCCATCTTCAGTCTTATTTTTGAAGAATTTTATTTGTTATATATAAATATACATGTATTTAAAAATTTTAATAACATAAATAAGCAATTACAAAAATCTACATTGTAAGTAATGGATTTATACATTTAAAATAAGCGATATTATTCTAAAAATATTTGATTTAAAATTAATAAAGTACGTAAGAAAAATAAACTTTGATTTTTTTAACTCATTTCTTTTTCCCAGATTTGATAATATAATCCTTTTATTTATGCTTGCTTGATTGACGAGGAATAGCAACTGAGACTATCATCTCTTAATTTCCACTATGATCATAAGCTTCTTTATCCATTTTCAATGCTGGAAGGCTAGGTTTCGCCTTTTAAAAAATAGATGTTTTGATACTTACGTACTATCGCAACCACATTGGCAACATTAAAACATAACAACACATAAAAACGGAATGCGCTGAAGGGAATATGGAGCGCGTAATCGAAAAATACTATGGGAAAAATTAAGCAACTATGAATAAATAATCAATAAAAGAATAGCTAATTTTATTTCGTAATTATTAATTTTTATATTATCTTATTATTTTATTAGTTATAATTATTATTAAATTTCGCAGTTTAGTATTCGAACTTGCCATTTCAACGAACGTTTAGGCTTAGAATGGCGGCAGGTGGAGAAATATGAAACGAGGCACATGGTTCCCAATTTAGCGCCAACGACACGTACGGAATAGGGTTTCCTATAATTTGGTGAATTATCTTGAAAGTTAACATGGCTGTTATAATACGTATAAGTACCGATATATTTCATGCATAAATCCACACTTTTAACGGTTTGTATCAGTGTGTGGATGACCTCATCTTGGGGGAAGAATTTTCTATTGAAATATTGTGTCTATTAAGAAATAATTGTCATAGTACTTACATGCTAATGTTACGAATTGTGGACTGGAAGCAACTGTTTGATCAGCAGTATAAGCCATGGTACATGAGTGAGTGTTTATTAACGTCGTCAAATTATAAAGCAACGTGAGGGTTACTGACGACGGATTTGTAATTTTATATCATGGTCAAGAAATGAGGACGACACCACCGCTGCCATCCGAAATTCCACACCACACCAACAGAGGATGTCTGAGCCTCGGCAGATTAAACGCACGTCAACTTTTCTACAAGGCGGGTTTTCAGTGGCATTAGGACTCGAACTCATGACACGCCGGCCACAAGCTCGTGACCATAACCACCGAGGACACCTTGATACGTGACAAACTATAGATGAAATATCCATGCCCATTTATTTCAATCAAGTTTTCTTCGGTTTGCTCCCGAATGTTAACACAATATCGGAACACATTTGAAAAATAGAATTATCTGATTCAACAATTAGATGCAAAGGAATACAAACCTTGCTCTTTGGGAGTAATATTTATGAAATAACTCCTGTTTTAGTATGCAATAAGTTCTCTTACCAATATAAAATTGTACGATAAATACTTTTTGACGAATTAGGATCGGACTCGGATTATCAAGTAAACACAATCACCTCAAATAGATTTATGAGAATAATTTTTAAAACGTTTCATGAATCAAAATAAACAAACTCGAAAAAGATAATGTGAGATTTCAGGATTATTTCAGAAAACTCAATGCTCTTTCCATTACGGAATCTCTCTTGGCGCCATCCGCTGCAGTAAAAAATAAATGAAACTATAGAGTTGTTCTTTTCCAGCTAACATTTGGAACCTTATTTTAACAATATATTGTCAATAAACTGTGGTTTAAATTGTACAAACCGATAACATAAATCTGAACTGTGCGCACAAATTCCATCTATCCAGTGGCGTTACGAAGAATATTAACTCTCCTTCTGCAAAGTCAGGTTGTGCCTTTATATTTTATAAATTGGTTAAAAAAGTATTCGGCGTCAGTCAGGCTTTGGGGCCCTAGAATTCTAGCACCCCTTCTTTCCCGCGATGTAGACGTAGCGGGGTGTACTTTACGCCCCTGTATCTATCCTTATAAGTTTATTGATAAATGAACACGATATGGTGATAACTTAGAAATTAGAGCTACTCCCTTCTCTTACAGTCTTTATAGAATGAATGCGGTCTTGGATAAAAAGTTTTGCTAAACTTGAATGGATGAATAAAAAGTATTTTATTAATGATTGAAAATTTGAACAATATATATTTATATATAAATAAATACATATATAGAGAGAGTGAGCTAACTGTAAGAATTGAAAAAGAAACTTCGCACTTAGTTCAGATTTGAATGTAAATCAAAATAGGTAAATATAAAATATGCTCTTTGAAATTATTTTTAATATATATCTATTAACTCTGGAAAAAAATTACTCTATTTTTCTCACTATTATCGTTTGCTTTGATTTTATAACTTATAAAACTAATTTTTCTTATTGTTTATTTTATTTACTGATATTTAATCGTTTGTCATTATAAATTTTGTTACAAAAGTTGGCATCCATTTTTTAATGAATCTCGATGTGAGAATCCTTCAGTTGACTGTTAGAATTCGAATTGATACTTTTTTGACACTGCTGTGTGCTGCTTTACCGATTGACTTCATTAGATTTTTGATTGCAAAGATTTTTTCCCCCATGTTCTTACATTTAAGTATATTTTCTTGTTTGTTACATCCTAGTTTTAACTAAAAAGTTTATTCTGTTTCGAAATGATTATTTGCTCCAAGTTTCGAACACTGAACCACAGAAACAAAAACGACAATTTGGTTAATGTAATGGTAATCGAGTAGTATTCAGTGTCAACATTATGCGGTATAAATTTTCAGAGTGATTAATTTACAGATCAGGATAAGTAACATATAGAGTAAGTATAATTTTAAGTCACTAAAAAAAAAAATGTAATTTTCACATAAACAGGATTTATTTATAGTATATTTCTGAAGAATGTGGAATTTTTATAAGAGATTTGTATGTATATTTATTTTATTAGAAAGGTTATTTAAGTCTATTTTTGACAAATGCAAAATAGCTTGAATTTTTAAGTATGAACACAATTTTTTTCTTTAAAAAAAATTCAGTTTTAATGGAAACTCGCATTTTTATCTTAATTTATAAATTAGTAATTAATATACGTTTGTAATACCACGTTTTTAAAACTTGGAAACCTTCCATAAAAGCAAACTTTTTCCCGTTGATGTAAAGGGGAAAATATTTAGCATTATGGTATAAAAAATCAAATGCGAAACATCTTTTAAGGTATCCGACTACGTTCGGAACCGTGATTTTGCAAAAGCGTGTAAATGGATAATATTTATGATTTTTAGTGTCACTTAGAT
>BMAV01015077.1:657972-669724 GCA_019973955.1 Trichonephila inaurata madagascariensis
GATTATTTTACTTAAAACTTAAATTACTGTCAAGAATTATTCCGAAGAAAACATTTTCATTCAAAGCACCTTTTCCTAATGTGTAATTTGTTACATCTGCATAAGTACGTGAATATGCATATACTACACAAGAATCATTTTATTTAAGTGTTTGGCTCTGAACCAGCGAGAACTTTTGTTTTGACTTTTTACATAAAGCAATAGGTCTCAACTATTTTACTATAAAAACTGTTCGTAGAACATTACAAGGTGATAAATTATTTTTGGCATCATGCCGTTTTTCTTAGAATTTACCGATCTTATGTCATCTAATAAAACAAGGATTCACAAGAAAAAGATGACATAATATTAATAGTATTATTTCGCTCAAGGGTATGATAATCTATTTCATATTAATATAATTAAATTTACTACACATTTGGAACTTTTTGGTCCTGTACCACACCAGATAACAAACGACAACTATGCCCTTATCATGATTCTAGTTTGACATGTTATATTCGTCAGTGTGTTTAGTAATTTATCTTCCTTTTCATTTTTGTGAAATATTTGGTATCAAAAAAATTGCTTAGGTATCTTCTCTTTATTAAGATTTGACCTTGAATGTGTAACCTTCAAAGAGTGAAAATTTTAGATTTAGTATAATTACCATCATATTTATTTTCGATAACACAAAAATTTTGACGTAAGTTAGAATTTACAATTAATCAAGGAATATAATGGAAAATTGAGAATATTTAGAGTTAATGGGAAAATTATATAGTAATATGAGATTTTGTAAGATAAATATTATAATTTGTTAAGAAAGTAATTGTGGAAATGTCAATTATACACGAAGTGAAACATAAAAAAGTACGCCACTTCAGAATTTTCCGAAAAAATTTTATTATCTGGGGAAATTTTTCAATTACATATACATCCTTACAATTTATCTGACAGAATGAGTGATTTACAAATTAATATTACTTTCTGAATATATTATTATACTCCATTATCCTAAATAATAATAATGAGCGTATTTTTTATTGGCAAACACTATTTAAGCAACACAAACGATATTTAATTAAATAATTATATACATAGGCCAACCGATCGTTTTTTAAAACAAGAGTAAGTAATAGGTAAATATGCTGTAAATTTGTATATAAATAAAGATCACCTCAAATAAATTTCAAAATGAACATTTCTAAAAAATTTCTATTTAATAATTTTTAAAATGTCTCAGTGTGTCACAGCCTCTGTATTTGAAGGCTAGTGTTTGACATGCCTGGTTTAGAATAAAGTTAAAATGAAAATTTTCTTTAAAGTCTTGTTAATGTGTGATACCGCCCCCCTTTGTTGACCGTATCTTTGATTGTCAGCGTGAGCTAGAGGTGTAGGGTTTACAAAAGGAATATACATCTTTGATTCTTAATATGACTTTATTAAGAATAGAACTTAAATGTCTAACAATTTAGATACATTTAATTAAGCGAGAATCTATAATGAACAAACACACAGTAATGGTTAAGGTATCCGACTACGTTCGGAGCTGTGATTTGGCAAAAGCGCAAAAATGGATAATTTTCATGATATTTAGTGTCACTTAGATTAGAATACATGTATAACATTGTTTTAAGGACATTTTGACAAAAAAAATTTATTTAAATACAATATTTTGGCAAAATATTAACTTAGAATAATCTTTTTTCAAAATGTTCTCCTTTTGTGAAAAATGCTTCTATTATAATAATAATTTGCTTGTGTATAGTTCAGACTTCTGTACAGAGGCTCAACTAGAATTTTTGAAATATATAACTTAGAAGTGGGTTTATCCATGTTTTACGACAACAGAGGGGAACAATTTTAAGAAAAAAACGTCAATAATTATTTCTATTGGTGATAACTATGAAAATAATGTGAATTTTTCAAAAAATTTAGTTGAGCCTCTGTAGAGAGATCTGAGCTATTTACAGGCAAAATATTATTATAATAGAAGCATTTTTCACAAAAGGAGATTTTGAAAAAAGATTATTCTAAGTTCATTTTTTGCCAAAATATTGTATTTAAATAAATTTTTTTTTACCAAAATGTCCTTTAAACAATTTTATGCGTGTATTCTAATCTGAGAGACACTAAATATCATGAAAATTATCCATTTATACCTTTTTTTAAAATCATGGTTCCGAACGTAGTCGGATACCTTAAACCAAATCGCGTAACTTAGACCACTATCATTATTTAATTTGCCTACTCTCACTTCTAATAATATACAATCCTAATATCAAATAATCATCCCTACCTTAATCCAAATTTAGATTCGATCTTTATGAAAAAACGTCCGGGCGCGCGTGCAATGGTATGCACCTTGTTTTAATGACTTGTTTCCCAGGTAACTTCACGATTGGCTGTCAATTCACACTATAGTCTCTTTCACACATACCATTCCCCAAAATTGCCATCCCACTTACTAAAACTTCTGTTATTTTAAAAGCTATCTTATTTTCATTTCTTTTTCACCTTTCACTTCTTGGGTTTTGGTTGGAAAAAGAGTTGCCATTAATCTTGGCCCCCAAAGAATCCAGAGGTTATGTTAAAGAAAAGACGCGTGAGCCCGTCACAAATGAGTTTCCCGTTGTTAATTAATGGTTTTTGACTAAGGATTGATTGAAGGTAACCAGTAAATTTTGGTTAATTTTGTGACCCGCCCCCCACAAAAAAGTGTAAGATATGGGTGAGAATTAACTTATATATACAAATTATTATCTGAAAACCAATCCAAAACATAAGCTGAATTCCGTGCAAATCACATGAATTCTTAACCTTAATCCACACTTTCTACCATCCTCTTGAATGAATTAAAATGTTCAAAAAAATTTTTGCGACTCCTTATAAACAGGATAAAACTAAAATATGTAAAATTACTTAAAGAGATAGTTTAACTCTTAGCTAACTTAGCTCGTAGACTTTTACTAAAATTCAATAATCTATTAATAGAACAACACAATATATAGTTGAAGTACTCTTGGGACTTATTGGCAAGAGACTTTGTTCAGTCATTTTAATTTTTATTTATATAACTTCAATTATATTGACGTGTTCATTATAGTCTTTTTAAAAAAGGAAATTTTTCGAGTATAGATTAAGGGATATATATATATGTACTCGTCAGTGGCGCACACAAGGGGGGGGGTTCCTGGGGGTCCGCCTCCCCAAAACCCTTGATATGTTTTCCGATTGATTATAATTATAAGTATATAGTACGTAAAATGTAATTAAATATTTGTTATTAATGATTAATTTTATTAATTAATGCTAGTTATTTATTCAATAATTAGTTTTTTACTGTGTTTTGTTCCCGAAAATCGACAAAATCAAAAGGAGCATGATACAAGAATGGTGAACTTTCGACCCTGGGCCCCCCCCCTGGAAAAATTCCTGTGTGCGATACTGGTACTCGTATATATTGTTATTCTTCGATGCTTACTTTAAATACATTTATTGCATATGATATAATTTTTGAAACGTAATTTATTGCATTCTTAAGTAACATGATAATTTTTCTTTGAATCCTTTATATAATGCAAATTACTCTGAAGATGCTAACAATTATTCAAGTTTAAAGGACTTTCGAAGCAAGAGGCAATTTTTCTCCCCATTTCCAGAAATAGAAAATGCAAAATCTCTCACTATAAAAAGAGCAGTTGTATTAAAAAATAAACAAAGCATAAGATGAGAAATATATTTATTATCATTACATAAGATAAATCAGATTTCCTCATGCATAGAGTTCTTTAAAATTATTTCGTATAATCTCAAATTTGTCGCGCAAAAAAATTCTGCGTAAAAATGCATATTGATAGTAAAATTTTTCTTTTAAGGTATCTTAAATGTGCATGCTTGAAAATAAATGTCATGTGATTTGAATGATGTATGCAGAAAACTTAAAAAAATGAATACACGCAATATACAGTTAAATAAATAAATTTTTAATGTTGTACGAGGTAATGATGTATAATTAGGATTTTTGAATCCAACATTTATTATATTTATTTTTAGAAAAATATAGTGATCAGTATGTTCTTTTTGCGCTGAACACTTTATCAATACTTTCATAAAGAAGTTTTACACTTCGAAATTTCTGTATTTAAGTCTTTTTACTGAAATTGTACTGATTTCCACGTTCTGGATTAGATTATAATTGCAGATTTTTGTCATTCTGAATAAAGAGATTTGAATAAATAAACGTTTGAATAATAGTATTTAAGAAGTGAAAAAGTTCTCAAATTACGATACTGACTTTCCAATTGAAATTTTTTTATCAAACTTTCATACAGAAAAAAATTTGTTTCGCACCAGAGATTTTACTATTTTCTTTGTGACTATATATTGATTTTTTCGTGACTATATATTGATTTCTTTGTGACTATATATTGCTTAAAATTGAAAACTGAATACCTAGAAGGAAGGAATAGAAAAATATGTAAAAGGCAGTGTAGTCGTATTTCACTGAGTTTTATAAATGATCCATAATGTACAACTGTGACGAGCTCACGCGTCTTTTCATTAGCATGTCCTTTGGGTTCCTTGGGGCCAAAATTAATGGTGACTCTTTTCCAACCAAACTAAGAAGTAAGGCGTGAATGAAAGATGCAGATTAGGAATCTTTTAAATATCAGAAGTTAGAGTAAGCGGTGTGGCAATTTGGGAAATGTTATGATAGTCCGTAATTCAAGTGTGAAGAGTTTTTGAAAGGTTAAGTGACAGCCAAAAGAAGTTACCCGTGACAGAGAGCCCTTAGGTCAAGGTGCATACCATTGCACTCCAGTGAACCGCAACTTCAACTAGGATCAGATTGATCGCTACTTCATTCGACATTAAGATAGGAGTGACTATTTAATATTCAGATCTGTGATAGCATTGGGATTGAGCTTAGTCGAGTTAGTTATTGATAGTGGTCTGGGTTACGCTATTTCGGTATTATATATATTGTGTGCTTAGCCACCGTAGATTCTCTCACATATATTATTATTATCTAATCTGTTAGAGGCTTAAGTTTAAGATCTTAATAAAGTCATATTAAGATCATGGCAGCTTCTAGATCTTCATTTATTCCTACACCTCTAGCTCACGCTGATAATCAAGGAGAAAGGCACCCGAGGGGGGCGCCTTTACACAACTACCCTGCACTCAGTGTATACAATTTAAGAGAGGGGCTCCGTAGATTCAGCTATAGTCAAACCCTTTTGCGAAAGAAACCGGTTAGTGGATTTATTTATCGACAGAGAGGAAACTTATTGTAATAGAAATGACTAATCACCTCCAAAGGAAGTCAGAATCAAACTACAACCGCAAGATAAAGACGACCATAACCAGACAACAGACAAAACATTTCAAAGTCATTCTGCCTGGTGGATCAAGAACATGTGTGGAGTGTAAGCACTTCCCAGGCACGCAGCTGGATCTCAAACAGGGACGTCTTAAGGCATGGGCCCGGGCCCAGGGCCTCAGTCACAATAGGGGCCTCGTCTCGTTTTAGGGTCAGTCTTAATAAGAACATAATAACATCTCCGAAAAACTGGGAATTTCGGACGGTATATGAACTTGCTACGTGTGATAACCGTTGTTCATGTATAGGGTTAGGCCTATATATACCACCGTACACCATTATTACTCATCCAGTCTAAGGACATCAGTTGGTCGAGCCGGTTTCTGCGAATGTAAGTCATGCACATTTATTTGTTTCGGGTTATTGTTTCTACGGGTATTGAACAACGTGTGTTATGTACCGTCTAGTTTTAAGGGCCATAGGCGGGGCCTACATTTGTGTAGGGCCTCAGGGAATACTTTTGCGTATTGGCCCAAGGCCTCAAGAAGTCTTAAGACGTCCCTGATATCAAACACTTTTTTAGCTGCCCATCCATTGCCAAGTGCCCTTCTCAAAATTGTCATTGACTGTAACATGGAGACATTATACCCAGACAGGGCCGAGGACATTGCAAAGACAGGGATTCAAAGTTTTGTCACTAATTTTTAACATATTTTCTGTCTGTACAGTTTGTCATACACAACAACAACAAAAACAATGGACGCAGTTCCATCAGACCCACGAATCCAGGGGGGGTTACGTGAAAAGGGCTTAGAAAAGCAGGTTGGTTCATCTCTCACATCAAGGCAAAGCGATTGTGATGAAGATAGTTGGAAGAAAATGGCAGTATGTGGCGGACATTTGAAGCGTTTCCAGCGCTGACGGTAAATACTCCATTGAGAGTGCAGTTGGTGATTATAGAACATCAGCACATTAGACCATAGGTGAATGGAAGAAAGTCTCCTGATCGAACGAATCCTAGTTTCTAGTCAATGACATTGAAGAAAGATTACGAGTATTCCGATTTCCAGTAGACGCTATAGAACCCGAGGACACAAGGCGGTGGTACTATGGTATAGATGTTTTTATGGGGTACATTAAGACCCATCATGCCTAAGGAATAGTCCCTGACATCTGTGCGCTATGCACAGTCCAAGTGTACCTCTTCGTGGCATCACTGTTCCCAACGGGGGATGGTGTTTACGAATAGGACTATGCATCATATCGTAAGGCCAAATCTACAGGGAAGAAGTAGTTCGAGGAACATTCTGGTGAATTTCCAGGTTTGTACCTGCCTCCGAATTCATCTGACATAAATCCAATAAAACATTCGTGATTCCACCCGGAAAACTGGATTCAAGCTAACACCTCGTAATGTACAGGAACAGCAGAAACAGTTGTAATGACCTCCCACCTGGGGAAGCCATCTCTTCATCTACTCGACCTAAATCTGTAGGGATAAATATTGATAACTCAAACTAGCCATGAGAAATCCAATTTATTATTACCAAATTTAATAATAAAAAACAAGGCAACTATAGAGGTAAAATCCAGAGTGATATAACGCTAGCTGAAAAGCCTATGTGAATAAGCGCATGAAATCCTAATAGCTTAACTTTACTCAAAGTAATCGTAAGAATCCTAACTTCCGTAATTTATTTTAATATCTAAAGCCCGTCCTATAATCACGCGTCTTAAGTCCAATCCTTACCGTTACCTCACTGCATTCAGCAACTCAGCTTCTTTTATTTCTCCTTCGAGTAACAAACTTCCACTATATTGTGAAACCGCCCCCCTAAGGTGACTGTTTCTTTGATTATTCGCGTGAGCTAGAGGTGTAGGGTTTACAAAAGGAATAGACATTTTTTAATTCTTAATATGACTTTATTAAGAATGAAACTTAAATGTCTAACAATTTGGATATTATTTAGGCGAGAATCTACAATGAACAAACATACAGTATTATAGTTAAACCGAAACGCGTAACTCGGACCACTATCAATACTTAAATCGCCTAATCTCACTTCTAATAATATTACAAAGTCCTAATATCAAATAATCAATCCTTCCTTAATCCAATTTTAGTTTCAATCTTATGAAGAGGCGTCTGAGCGCGCGTGCAATTGTATGCACCTTGACCTAATGGCTGAATCTTCAAGGTAACTTCACAATTGGCTGTCAATTCTCGATTGTATCACTTTCACACATAACATTCCCCAAATTGCCATACGACTTACTGAAACTTCTGTTATTTAACCCTCCAAGTGGTCTGCACGTAAAATTCCGTCATTCCAGAGATGCTTTTTCTGCCTTCAAGCAAGATTCACAAAAGCGGCCGAGGCGCATTCTTAAAAATACGGCTCAACCACTTTTGAGAACCCCATCTGACGGCAAAAAAATACGTGCGGTGCATTTTTGAAGCATCTCCAGAATGGCAAGACTTTACGTGCAGACCGCTTAGAGGGTTAAAAGCTCTCTTATTTGCATTTCCTTTTCACATTTAGCTTCTTGGGTTTTGGTTGGAAAAGAGTTGCCATTAATCTTGGCCCCCAAGGAACCCAGAGATCATGTTAAAGAAAAGACGCGTGAGCCCGTCACAATATATACTAGCTAATCTGCATATTAAGGTTTCTTCTTGAGAGGGATGGTTGTGAAATAACTCAATTGTTGGCCCCAAAGATTCCCCAAGAGGATTAATAGAAAATTCCGTAAAACCCGGTCACACAGTTGGAAAATTCTTTATACCAGATTTCTTATATCAAGACCTTGCTGAGTCAATGATTTGCCGGAAGTCTGAATGATATGAAAATATAAAAGGTTATACGAAAATAAATGGAATTGAAAGGTATACCGAGAGATTTCTAAGAAACGAATAATTTCTACTGAGCAAAAAATGTTCTGAAAGAAAAATTCAATCTTATTTTAGTTCTTTTTCACAATATTTGTTATATAAAAGTAGAATTATTTGAGTAGAAATTCATTCATGTAAGAGAGGATAAGATTCAAAAGGGCGAATTGTTGAATTCAAGATTTCGAAATGACAAGGAATTTACTATTATAGCCTTAAAGACAGTATTTTGAAAGTCAAGAGGTATGCAATACTGCAAGAAATATGGATTTTATATGGATGTGGTTTCTCATTTGTTTCTTGAAGTGCGCTCTATTCTCCTGAAAATCATGTTACTTTGCTTTAAATATATAGATTGCATTGCAAATCCCATTTTTATATACCTTTTTACTAAAACGAAGAAAACTAAATTGTGTGAAGAAATTCATGTAAATAGTGCTGTATTGCATTCCTCCAACCCACATTAAAATTAAAATTAATTGAAAATATATCAAGGACTCTCTTACGCGTAAGAAAGTCAGAACAGTATTATTTTCCTCTAAATACAGTCATATGTCTATTTAACGAAGTCACTAAAACTGGAAAACAAGTTCGTTATGAGGAAAATTCGTTAAATAAAGATTCATCTTTCAATCGAGAAATGTTGTTGTTCACAAAGTAGAGAGAAGTTAGTAAAATAGAGGTCCGAATGTATTATGTTGAATATATGAAGATTTCTATCTACTTAAATTCTTGAATGTATTAGTTCTTTTAAAATATATACGTATAATGTTACTTTTCATTCTAAAAGAGAATGGAGGAATTCGCTTCGCATATGGAATTTATAATGAAATATATGGAAGAAAATACTTTGAATAACTTATATAAAATACCTCAGAAAAGAAATTTCGAAATATAGGAAAAGCAATTTTTTTTTTTTTTTTTAAGTAAGACCTCTATTTAAAGAAGTCGTGGAATCCCGAAAAAATAATTCGTAATGGGGGAAATTCATAAAAAAAAACATTCTTTTTTCAATATCCTTCTGTTATTAGTTCCAGGAAAAAGTTGTGGCCATGGTAGCCTAGTGTTCAAGGTAAAGGACTCGTGGCCAGTGTGTCATGAGTTCGAACCTGGTACCATTAAATACCCGCTGTGTAGGGAGTTATGTATATTAAATCTGTTGAAGTTCATTCGTCCTTCCGTTGGCGTGGTGTGGAAGTTAGGAGAAGGGGGGCAGGTAAGGTGTCGTCCTCGTCACTTGACCGTGGTTCAAAATAACGAGGTCCGTAGCCAAAAGCCCTCGAGTAGCTGAATAGTGAGACTAAATTTTCACTCACTCACATTCACTCTAGGGAAAAGTTTGCTAAGTAGAGGAATTCATAAAATGGAGGTCCGACTGTATACATGCTTCCCTGAAGAGCAAAAAATTTGCAAGGAAAAATCATCGATCCTAATTATAAAGTGTTTTGATAATTATTAACCTCTGAAAAGTAAATTTACATATTTACGGAATATTTATATAGAAAAAATTAATTATTTAAATTCTTAGAGTAGTTTGAAGAAAACGATTCTCTTAAGAATCGTGAATGAAAACTTTCAGTCAGTTGTTTAATATAACTGAAACTCAGCTTCAAACTGATTCAATAAAGAAAAATATCATTTTAATGAATCAATAAAATGGGAACTCAAAAATTAAATAATTAAGCTACAAACAAGACTGATCATTGATTTGGAAAAGATAAATTTCACTTTACCATCAAAAGTGGATAGTGGACCCTAGACTAGTGACAGAAAATAATAATTTCACAAGTTCTGGTTTACTCTCTTCGAACATGATGAAAAACCTCATTAACTTTTGGGGAAAACATTGCAATTTTTTTACCCGTCTTACAAGCTTTCGAAAAAAAAGCATTGTGATTATTATTTCTATTATATTGGCTTTGGATAAACAAGAGTATACATCAGTGGGAAGTGAAATTTCGTGATTTTTTTTGTGCCTATTAAATCTCGATTCTACCTTATTTTCTCAACAGAATTTTATCTCTAGGTGATGCAGGAAAGAGGATTGCAGAAAAGAGGTGATGCAGAAAAGAGGATTGCGCAAAAAATTTGAAGGCCGTAAAACGGAGAAAGAATTAAAATCGCAGCCAACGTACCACCACCTATCGAGTCATGTATACGTTGTATTTGAATGTCTGATCACGCGGTAACAATAGAAAACAAAAGCTTAACAGTTTGATGTTGCTATACACTCAAAATGATGATACAACTTGAATTAATAACAATATGCCATTAAGGATTTTGCAATGATAAAAGCTTAAAAAAAATCTTATTACTTAACCTTAAGTGATTGAATACAAATACGATGTCTAAAAAGTAAAGGATAGTAAAGAGATGATAATAAACAAGTTGTTAACAGTTGTCACAATAAATATACGGTAATTGCAAACGATTTCATTAAGCTGCTGGTTGCCTGACCGGGATACGGAGGGTTTATAGTAGGTGTATAATTGACAGACTGCCCAAAGAGAGCAAAAACAAAGAAAGGAAAAAGAGTAAGAGAGTTAAGGGGCCCGGCCCCCCCCCCTCCGACCAGAACTGGCAAGGTAAGAACTTGTGACGGATCTATACGTGACCTTCGAATTAATCCTCTTGGGAAATCTTTGGGCTATCAATTGGCTTTATTCACAACCAGTCCTTCGTAAGAAGAGAATCGTGATATGCAAATTAACTTACTATAAATAGGTGAGGTTTTCTGGCTTTAGAAGTAGAAGGAGCGGAGATATACTCTACACAGGTGAGATTGATATTAAAGGTATAATGTTTGAATTATAGAGCTTTGATTATTAATAGAAGGAAACCTTAAAGTGACGATTGCTCACTAAGATTAGATTAAATATTAGAGATAAAAAGTTAGATCCTGAAGTAAGAGAAGGATCCAGTTTGTTAGTCGACTAATCGCTTACGTGTTTCTGTCGTTGTTCCACTTTCACGATTACTATTGAGACATTCTCTTAAGATTATTAGTTAAAATTGTGTTTGTTCTTAGTCTTGAAATAAATAGATTAGATTTGAATCATGTCGAGTGTTTCTTCCCTTCCCCCAAAACATCTAGGTGCTCGCGAGAGAGGCGCGGGCCTCTCACAAACTGAAGGAGGGGCACTCTCAAAATAGTGAGGGGGCGTAACAATTTGAAATGCCCAGGGCGCCGGGGAGGTTAAAAACGGCCCTGAGGTGATGACGCATTGCAGGATGACAGCGATAATAGCTTTAGAGCTGTCGAAATTTAACACCTACGTATGTCGTAAGTTCTTATTAATACTCTTGGACAATGATGTCTTAAGATTTCTTGAGACCCTGATCCCCTATTCAAAATTAGGCCCTACCTGCGACTCTTCCAGACAGACAATACATCGAATACGCTGTCAAATTCTTGTACAAACAGTAACCCGTAACAAATGAATATGCGTTGCATAATCTCACAAACCAACTCCACCTACTACCGTCTTCAAATGAGGGTGAATGGTGGTAGGCCTAGGCTTGGATATGACATAACAATGCAGTCTCACCCCTGTAGT
>BMAV01015077.1:670124-704328 GCA_019973955.1 Trichonephila inaurata madagascariensis
CTAAGTTATCCAGAAATTAAAAATTTCAGCTTGAAAATATAGGTGCGCATGATACGCCGGTGTATAATCTTCAAATCTAAAATGATTTGATCTAAACACCATCCGACGAAATATTGTATAATGAAATCATTCGTAATTGCCTTCTTCCGTTTGAGGTCTTGGCGAAAAATTGGTTCTAATAGGATGAAAAATAGGTGTCGAAACATTGCATAATTTAGAGTAGAATGAATATAAAGATAAAAAGGTTATTTCAATTTTAAATTGAACCATAAAATGTTATGTTTATTTTTCCTCTGGCAGTGTAATTTCTCCACCCATTAGCTCTCATCATCACTATCTGGGGGCTTTGAAATTTTAGCGTACGCACCTCGCTGTAGTATAACATAAAAGTTTTCAAAAATATCAAACACATTAAAAAAAAAGATTATAATTGCATTGATATACAGCTTTTAATAATTTATTTATTTTTTTAAATATATAATTTACCCGGCTAAAATTAAAAAAAAAATATTAGGCAGTTAATGGGTTAATACAGTATTTATCAAGCTTTCAATATTTGTGACCCAATATTCAATCATAATTTTCATTGCGCCCCCCCCCTCCATACAATAACTATGTATTGAATTCAATAATACTATACTTTGGCCACTAAAGCTACAATACGAGTTTAACCTCTTAAGTGCCCCCGACGTACATAAACGTGTCGCTCAGCCAAAGCGTTAATTAACTCGGTCGTATATATACGTCTTTCCGAAGTACGATCTTTTCTGTGCACTGCTATTCATAAAATTATTCCAAAGGCTTTGGAATGCAATAAAAAGACCTTGACAGTGTTTGAGAACGATTTACTTATTTCAGAGAATTTGCTTATTAATTATTTTTCTTTCTCCTCCACAATACATACCATACTTACGCCTACAGGGAAAACGGGGCATTAGGGAGCGAATCACGTATCTTTTAATCGGCAGTTAAGGAATTCATTATAAACCGTACAAATTATCGAGATAGGTGTTAGTTTTTGTATATAATTTTATATATGACAAGCCCACGGGGTCAATGATAATTATTAAACTTGTTCTTAACTTAGTATTGCTAAATTAATTATAAAATACATTTGCAGTACTGATACATTTATAAGTGTTTTTTATTAGTGTAAATGTGTATTTATTTCTTATTATGTCAGAATGTATTTTGTTTGTTTACTTTCAGTAAATTAATATTTTTTTAAATAATCTTGTTTTCGACATTTCAATATGCTCGCCCCCCCCTTCCTTGTAGAGTTATGACGCCCTACAGTTTGAGAAACGCTCAGTAAATAAGCTATTGACCAGTGTTCAAAATAATACAAATATAATTCTCAGATTAGTTGGCAAAGATAATAATTTCTCAGATTCTGCAAAAATAAAACTATAAAAACTACCCTACCCCCATGGATTCTTTTCATCATTCTAAGAATCATAACATTACAGGTAAGACTAAATCACTCAATTGCTTCGATAACTGCAATAACACTTGGAAGCATTTAGACTGGACCAAATTATAGTCCAAAAATTGGAAAGCCCGGACAAATGTTTAACCACCAATGATGTAATTTCATGCAATAAAAGCGAAAGGAACTGAACCCTTTTCCTCGCACTGTTTTACGTGTGCGAGAGTAAGGTAAAAATCGAGAAGGGTGTCATTTGGTATCAGCCGTAAAGTGTCCTTGTCACTATTTAGTGTCCGGATGCACGCAAGGCGAGGGAAACTGCAGAATTTTCAATGGACCAGTTCCTTCCTCTCTGATCTCTTGATAGCTCTAAAAAAGAAAAACAATAAATTAAGAGAAAAAAAATCTATTTTACTTTCAGGCGATGCCTTTGAAAGATTATACACTTTTTTTAGTAAAGATTTTATTTTTAATTTTATTTTTTTTTATGAAAGATGGATTATACACGAACATTCTTTTTTCCTTTGGATGTTTTTATGTTTTCCTTCGCTTTTGGGGCTGAAAGTATGAAAATAGAACGTGATTCTTTTTCCATTTATTCTGTCTTCAATTCTCAAGAAATAGATAGTTATAAAGAAACGGATTATGTAGGAATAAAAAATGTTGTTTGAATTCAGGAAATTCTACGTCTATGTGTTTATATATGTGCTACATATATATAGTCTATATGTATAAAATAAAGTTCTACAAGCATCTTTTAGTGATCGTAAAATAAATTACCATTGAAATATTTCTTTATTACCAGCGAGAATCTCAAAGTTAAATTAGCTACAAAGAAACACTTTTTAATTTGTGATATCAACATATAGTGAAAATAATTTAACACGAAACTAAGGGAACTGAAATATTTTTTTCTTGTCAAAGGAAAATGGAAAATACATATATTAAACAAAATTATTTTTATTATAGTACATTTTATTTACATCGATATATGTATATGCATGCATTTCATAAAAGCCTTTAAACATTCATGTAACTTGCTCTCTTTTTTAAAATTATTTTTGATAAAGTAAAATTAGCAAAACCAAATTCTTTACAGATTTCCGTTTTCGTCTTCAGTTTTTTATCAACTTTCTTAAGAGGCTCCATTTTTATTTTAAGAGAAATAACAGTTTGCTCTCCCCTGAGATCTTTGCCATTGTGCTTGCAAAAAAATTCTTCTAAATTAGAAAAAATAATTCGAACCAAACTCACTGATCTTTACTTCCACTGTGATGTAATTATCATCGAATTTCAAAGCCAACTGATATGAGATGAGATGTTTTTGTGTGGCGTTTGCAGGGATGGAGAATGAAAGTAGCTTAGATAAACAAAATTGGCTCTTGTCACAGGGTATTCCAAATTTAAGTTAGACTCCTTTCTACGAAACATGTAAAACCTCCTCTCCTTCATTTCACACCCCTATTAAATCTAGTTTGCGCGGTTGGTGTTTTGTTCATTCCCGGAAGGGAAATCTTTTCGTGTTAAGAGAAAAAAAATGCATATTAGTTTGCCAGGACCGTTGTATTATTCGTATTTTAAGCGTTTTCGCGTTAAAGTATTTCACTGCACATCTTGTTTGATATAAGCCCAGGGATCTGAAATGGATTAAGGACGCATACAGAGATAACGCTGTGTAAATCTCACGAAGTAACTCATACTTAAAAATATTAATAGCCACTTCACCCCACCATCTTCCAAAAAAATTATTTTCCTTTGAAAAAATATAACGAACGTGACGTGTAATCAGAATTCATTCGAAAATTTTTATAAACAGATGAATTCAGGGCTTTAAGGTGTAATCTTCAATATTTAGAAAGAATGTAGTGTTCCTTCAGGTCTTCGTGTCTCTTAACCGCTTTCCTGATTATTCTGAGTTATCTCGGGTTCGTATACATTGCAGTTAATTATTATCCCGAGAAAACTCGGATGAAGCAAAATTCATCAGTAGGATTTGTTTTATCACGATTTTACTCGGCCTGGAGGAAATGAAAGGAAATATTCAGCTTCGATTGGCAGTTTGCAAAGTGTTGGTTTCGTGGATCTTTTGGCAGGACAAGTCACGTGTTTTCCCTATTGTATAATACACGTTGGCTTGTGGATTAGTAATGTATAAAGAAAGATAGTTCCATTGAAAAAAAGCAAAATAAGGGCGATGATGCAAGATAGCGAAAGCGATGAGTTTTCAGATAATGATTATGAAGAGGTGGACATTGAAAATAGTGGAAGTATAATTCTTCTGTATGTAGCCTACATTTTGCACTGTAAATCAGGAGGTTCGCGATCACTTAAGCAATTTAGAATAGAACTGATTGAAAAAATATTCTCAGAAAATCATCGTGGCAAGTTTTCTGCCACATGAGGAAGACAAAGAATTAGTTCTTCAACACTCAAGTTAACCTCAGGGCATTTTCCAGATGTTACTCCTACAACTGAAAAAGAAATCATACCCAACGAGACATTATACTCTGTGCTCCCGTAAAAGAGATTACAGAGGTAAGCCAGTAAGAAAAGAGACCAGATACCAGTATACAGAATGTCAGATATCACTTTGTGTTGTCCCTCGTTTCAAAAACTATCATACAAAGACTAATATTTAACTTTTTTTCCATTTGCCTGAGATAACTCGGAATTGTTAATTAATATTGAAACTAAACGCTTTTACATCAGTAAAAAATTAAAAATTCAACTTAAAACCTACATATTTTGTTTGCTTTCGTTTCCTTGTATTTAATAATAAAGTAAAAAAAATTGATGATTTTTTTTGCAATTTTTTTCCTAAAAAACTTGTTAGGGAAGCGGTTAACTGCTACGAAAACTGGAGTTAGTTGGCTCCATTAATTGAATATTATTTCTAACACTATAGTGGCCTGCTTCTGTTAAGTTCTTCATAACTTCCCACATATCTGAGACAAAGAAACTAAAGTGAAAAAAGGTGGTAAATCTGTCTTATCTAATTCGTGATTCGGGGACTTCACGACAGAAATGTGAAATAAAAGGCCCACTTACGCAAAATGTGCTTTTGAAATTCATCCGTGCCACTCATCAGTACCTTTTTCACGTCTCATTACGTTTCCTAGGTATTTGTTTAAACTTATTTCAGCCTGATACGACATATTAAAATTTCACGATAAGTCACGCTATCTGCTGGAAGCCACCTAATACATTTTCCCAGACAGTTTTCAATGAGTGTTGAATACATGCAGAATCTGGGTCAATAGATTATTTTATTTATAGGAAATACTTCAGAATGTGTACCTGTACTTAACTGAATTTTAAATGCATTAAGATTGAGGAGACTCGTAATCAAGAAAGCTGTGAGTTTTTAAAGCTCATTTGGCTGAATGAACTAAAAGATTTTTACGTTATATTGCATTGGAAGGTGCAAGGATTGCAGCATGGGTTTAAACAGAAATGAGTTCTAATAATTAAAATTCAATTTAGATATTTAAATAAAAACTTTAAAGTACGGTTCCATTAAAATCTATTTTCAAATAAGTATTATGAATTATTTATATTCATCTTAAAACATTTATTTTAGACTGAATAAAAATGTTATATTTAAGAATATCGTTAAAGAAGAATTACTTAAAGTTTGTTAAGATATCCGACTACGCGTTCGGAACCGTGATTTTGCAAAAGCGCACGGATGGATAATTTTCTTGATATTTAGTGTCACTTAGATTAGAATACATGTATAAAATTGTTTTAAGGACATTTTGACAAAAAAAAAACTATTTAAATACAATAATTTGGCAAAAAATTAACTTAGAGTAATCTTTTTTCAAAATGTTCTCCTTTTGTGAAAAATGCTTCTATTATAATAATATTTTGCCGGTATATAGCTCATACCTCTCTACAGAGACTCCACTAGAATTTTTGAAATATATAACTTAGAAATGGGTTTATCCATATTTTACGACAACAGAGGGGAGCAATTTTAAGAAAAAAACGCCAATAATTATATATTTCAAATGGTTGTAACTCTGAAAGTAATGTGAATTCTTCAAAAATTCTAGTTGAGCCTCTGAAAAGAGGTCTGAGCTATATACAGGCAAAATATTATTATAATAGTAGCCTTTTTCACAAAAGGAGAACATTTTGAAGAAAGATTAATCTAAGTTAATTTTTTGCCAAAATATTGTATTTAAATAAACTTTTTTTCGAAATGTCCATAAAACAATTTTATGTCTTTATTCTAATATGAGTGACACTAAATATCATGAAAAATATCCATTTATGCGCTTTAATCACGGTTCCGAACGTAGTCGGATACATTAAGTGACTTTTCTCTGATATGTGAAGGCTTCAATCTAGGTAATTTATAAACGATGTTCAATTACGTTAAAATGTTTAAGATATTAGCTACTTTCCCGTTAGCCGAGCGCAAGCGAAAAATCGCCAAATAATGTAAAATTCCGCCAAATTTCTTACAACTATAAGGGGAATGTTCGTTTGGAGCCATGTGTTCTATTCTTTGCAAAACCAATAATTATAAGCATTCTTTTTGGGTAAAACTGTTTTGTTTACATTTCATTAATATTTGTTTCTAGTTGAACGTTTTCGACTTTTATTTCGTTGACGGTTTTGCCATTCGGTTTACTTGGCGACTTGGCTCGCACTTGGTTTCACAATTGGTGACATTTGTGCCCGGCTAACGGAAAAATACCAGATATTTTAATCAGCAACGTGATTTTGCAATAATAACTTTAATAAGGTTGTAATTTTTGATATAATTGTGCTTATCCAGCATATTTGATCGATTTAATCAATATTACGCTTGTTTTAAAACACTCTTCTTCAATTTATCAAGTAAAACAAAACAAAAAAATGTGTGTTTTTGGGTTTTTAAAGAAAAATAAAACTTAAAAATTTCCGTGTAACGGGATTGATTAAAGCAAAGTAACTAGAATCTTTTCGCATTCTATCGTTTCATTTTTGTATTTAAAAATGCTCTGAAATATAGCAAATTCTCATTAATTTGAGCAACCACTAAAAAAACTATTAATAAATAAACTTAAATAAAAGTTGTTCTGCCTGGGTGGGGCAAATAGCGGTTCACGTGCCATACCACCTGCGAAAAGTTTTTTTTCGGTACGCCAAAACCGTAAAAATTCTCTTTGAACCCAGATTTCTTTCCCATGCTCAGCTGATATTGGTACAGCACATGAGGAACTGCAGCTTGAACTTATTGACTTGCAGTCAAATCACAGTGTGTGAGGGAGATATTTTACACCCTTTGACATTGACTGACTTTTACAAATATTTTTCTGCTGAAGAATGTTCATATATGAAGAAGTTTGCTGGGAAAATGTTTTCTATATTTGGGTTGATATATATTTGTGAGCAAAGACTTTCTTGCATGTCGATCAATTAAAGCAGTGTTTCTCAAACTTTGGCGCGTGCCCCCTAGGGGGACGCGAGCATATGAAAAAGTCGAAAATAAAAGATTATTTTAAAAAAATAATTAATTTACTGAAAGGAAGCAAAAAAAAAACTTACATTCTTACATAATAAAAAATAAAATACACATTTATATTGATATAGTACACTTATACATGTATCAGTACTGCACAATGTGTTTCATAATTAATTTAATAGTACTAAGTTAAGAACAAGTTTAATAATTACCAGTGATTTCTATGGACATGTCATAAAATTATATACAAAATTTAGCATTTATCTTGATAATTTGTACGGTTTATAATTAGAGTATCCTTGTAACTTTACGTCAAAGTATATTAATTTTGAATTCAATACATTGATATTATATGGAGGGGGCACGAGGAAAATAACGATTGAAAATTGGGTCGCAAGTATAGAAAGTTTGAGAAGCACTGAATTAAAGTAAATACAGACGCAAATTGGCTGACATTAACTTGCAGGATGTGTTGAGAATTTCAACAAGCAATATCAATCATGATTTCAAAAAAATATTATAAAAAAGCGCGATAGGGTACATTTGTTTCATTAAACTGATTCTAAATCAAATAATATATACATATATATATAAATTAAGTCAATTTCTACTTTGTTAGGAAAAATTTACTTACACCATCTGTTGCAGATAAATCTAACTTCGTCAGAAATAACGCAGAATTAATTTAAAATTTACAATAAAATTTAATTAAAGAATTAATAATTAAAAAAAACTGTATTAACATCAAGTGTCATCCACTACAAGTTTAAAAAAATGCATTTGAACTTGAGTGGATGGATAAAAAATATTTTATTAGCAATTGTGTGTGTGTGAAAATTTGAACAAGATACCTATATAATATATATATATATATATATATATATATATATATATATATAGGTAGAAAGTGAACTAATAGAGTAGGAATTGAATTAAATGTACTTGCAGCTATCTGAAACTATTACAATAAATACATTAAATAAAACTGCCAATACTTTATTTAACTTATATTTATTGATTTTTATGGTACACTTTATACATTTTCTGAGATGCAAAGTTAGATAACGAATGTAATCATTTTAAAAAAAGTGCTGTGTTTTTCACAGTAAAGTCTTCGAGCCAAAACAATTGACCACCCATCTTAGCAGATGTACCTAATATATATCATGTAAGTAATCCATTAAATCGAATTTTCTTTTATGTTATTATTGACTATTTTACTTTGTCTTATTTATAAAAAAAAAGGTTCGCTTTATAACAGAGTGCTTAGCTAAATACATTGACTCATTTTAGGTTATTTTTCTTATTCCTTAGCGAATTATAACTCCAAAAATTCTGAATTGACGAGATTCCATTATATAGGAATGATAATTTTTGTGTTATGTTCCAGAATATTAATAAATGTTTTTCCTCTTTTATATTTAAATGTGTCATTTTTAATAAACATTTTCCAAATTTTTTTTCCAGTTATGTAAAAACACCAAACGTAAATTAATAAATTCAATACTTTTAAAAAAGATTTATATAAAAGTTTAAATTGTTTTTATCTGAAAAAAGTAATTATTTCCTTACTTAATAGTTGTTTAGATAATTTAAAATCAATTATTTAAAATTTGTTTTTAATTTAAAAAATTATTTATTTTTGTGTTCAAATTTATTTCCCTTTGTATAACTGTAACATTTATATTTGTATATGTAAAATATTTATAGCAGTTTTATGAGAAATTTTGTATAAAAAATTTATGTATAACGATTAACCCTCATTAATATGTAATAAGTACACAGGACGTCCAATATTTGGGGAATTATTAAAAAACATAATTATCACAAACCACCATGTTCAAAGTAATTTGTTTCTAATTAGTACGTATCATGTAAGTAATGCATTGAATTCTCTTTTTTTGTGCATTTATTATTCCGTTTTGTGTTATTTTAAAATGAAGGTTCTTTTCATTGTTCAAAAAACTGAACTACATAACTTGGTTTATCTTTTAGGTTATTTTGTTTTATCTGAGTAACGTAGAAATCTAATTAGCTCGGATTAATTAAGTCTGATATAATATTTTTCTAATTCAACAAAGAATTAATAAATTTATTATAAGGATTTACCACTGAGTTTCTTATTCCCAAAATATTTCTATTCATAAATTTTTGTGATTTGTTAGCAAATTTTTGAGTTGGATGTTTTAAAAATTTAAATCTGTAATGAAATTTTGGAAAGAAAAGAAAAAGAAACATTTGAAGGTATTGTAATATGTTTACAATATTTATGAAAAAAATTCCAATTTGTTTTTTCAGAACTTTATTTTTTTTTTCAAATATATTTTGTAAATTTTAGAAGTTTTATTTAGCATTTGCAATTAAAGACAAATATAATATAAACGTAATATTTTAAAGATATTAATGTCGTTAAAATAATATATTTCACGAATTTTGTTCAAAGATGCAAAAATTGCAAAATAATCATAAAACTTGTTAAAAAAATTTAAAAGAATGAAAAAAAAATAATACTAGGAATCACATTCATTGTCTTTTTTAAAGAAATTCATTTCGTTGAATTCCATTCATTTTAATAAACTCTAATAATTAATAAATTAAATATTTTTAAATATTAATAATTAGTCTTAAAAAATTAATTTTAATTTTTTTTAACAAAATTGATTTGTGATATAAAATCCATAACGCTTTAAAAATAATTCCAAACGCCAAGAAATGATTCCCATATTGTGTCTTATTAAGCCTATTCACATATATATTTTCATATTAGATTAATTAAGTATAAATTAAAATTCTTAAACATTTAATAATTTGGATTGAAATCTTTACTCGGAAATTATAAACTCTTAAAAATAATCTCCTTCATATTCTATTTTAAGACATTTAAAAAGGAATCTTTTTTGAAAAAATAAGAAAAAGTGAAAGAAAACAAATAATACAAAAAAAAAAAAAAAAAACTAAGTCAATTTCTACTTAGGTCAACAAAGAAAAATTTTATTTAAGTTTCTTTTAAATTAATATAAATATATATATACATACGAATCACACTATTAAATGACAAAATAGAAAGCGATTCTTCTTGTAATTTTCCATTTCTCTTTCTATATATGTTGTTGGACAATTTTTTTTGTTTGTTACTATTTATTCATTAATTAAATTTAATTATCCTAATAAAGTAGTACAGTAAAAAATAAATCACACATTCTCAGAAATTAGGCCATTCCAGGTGGAATACGAATCCATGACCTTTGGATTAAGAGTCGAACGTGCTATCCATTGCTCTACAGGGACACAACGAACGATTTTTTTTCTATATATGGTGTTGGACTATTATTTTTGTTTGTTACTATTTATTCATTTTTTTAAATTTAATTTATAAATTAGTATTTGAAAAAACTGTATCCAGTACAAGTTTAAAAAAATATATTTGAACTTGAGTGGATGACTAGAAAGCATTTTATTAATGTTTGAAAATCTGAACAAAATATATATAAATAAATAAATATGTGGAGAAAATGAACTAATTGTAGGAATTGAAAAGAATTATTCCTAATCGCACCAAATAAACAAATCCCCTCTTAAGTGACCATCACCCTCTTTTTCCCTAAAACAAATAGCGGACGTAATCCTCCAATAAAAGGCAAATATTTCACCTCGGGTGTTTACGGAACCGAAATTAGGCGACCAATTTAATATCACCCCAATAGGCACCGTCACACTTACTGCCACGCGGATCCAAAAAAGCACTCCCCCCTTTTCGCCTGTAATTACGCATTCCAGCGGTGCTCCATAAATCAGCGGTCGTAATAATGAAATGAATAACAAAAAGGAGGGGAGAAACAGGATAGAAGTATTGCGATACAGTCGGGGCGCACGCCTGTCTCTGACCAATGAGCGTCCAGCGGTCCACTGACTCCCGCCTAATCCAAGGGCTTTGGGTTAGGGCGGCGTAGCAGCCGATGTGAGGGATCCAAAGCGGTCGGCTTTCATCTTCATCAACGGGGCAAACTGCGTGACGACTTGTTGAAAAATTTATTAAATATTTACGGGGGCTATTTGTGCTTACGGTGTTGTGGATGTTCAACCAGTGGTTCAAGATCGCATCAGTGATTTGAGACTTAAGTTATTATGGATAATTCTTGTCAAACTGTGGTATAGACATCATTTATATACATTTATTTCTCCTACTTAAGGAAGTTATATTTTCGTTTTGTACAAGGCTGAGAAAAGAATTATAACAAATTCCTTTGTGATATTGTTAATGATATCCTTTATCCTGAACGTTGGATTAGAATTGATTTGAAATCTGAAACCATTCGTTGTTGCTCCGTGCGGTGGAGGAACATAGTTTGGTAATTTATAGTCAATTGTAGTTATTTTTGTGATATTATAAATTTAAATAACATTTCTTGTTCATTTTAAGGACTGGATTTTGACGAACAACTAACGGTAGTACTGTTTTGAAGCAACAGGTTGTTGTTTATTTATTGCTGTCATTGGAATATATATATATATGCAGTGTGTGTGCTTTTATTTTATAAATCTTATTTTTATAAAAGTTAATATTTCAAACTGATTCAGACATTTTAATCGGACTGTTACTTAGTATAGTGCTTATAGTGATATATAAATATTTATTCGTAGTTCTCTAGTTTCAGATAAAGTCTTAGTGAATTAATATTTTTTTAAATACATCGTAGTTACACAAACTATTTTTGACAGTCAAAAGTAGCTATGCCAGTGCCAAATATGAGAACGAATGAGATTCAGATCATAGACAATATTTTTCCAGTAAAGCGATTTATGAAATACACAAAGTCTTTTCAAATCATAAAATAAATTATTTATTTACATTTGGAAGAATTAAGATTCATCGATGATCAATGAGCTGCCGCATTTTTCTCATGATGGTCCAGTGGTCAGGAGTAGAAATTATTACAGTGTAGCACCATGCATTTAAACTGAAGTTATTGCGTAAACATGCCTGGCTTAAGCAATAACGGGGATAAAAATCCCCAGCCCTCCAAAGCTGGTTTACCACCCGGGAGGGCAATAAACACAACCTTGCCCCCTAATCGTCCTATACCACCAGGTGTGAACCAAAATATTCCTCCGGATGGTGGTGACTCGAATCATCCTAGAATTCCTCAAACAAGTTTAACTGTACCAGGAAGTAATGATCCTCCACCCCCGTCATTGCCAAGATCCCCTTTGAGAACAATTATTGGTCCACCAAATGGGCCTACAGGTGTTGGACGACCAGCTGCTCAAAGGTTAATAAACAATGGTGTGTCAACAAATGGAATTCATGATTTAAATGGCAATAACTCTGATCCAACCACAGTAGTCCATGCAGTAAACGGTGCCCCACTTCCATCAAGACCTTCTTTACCAATTAGTTCCCAACAAGTAAACGGTAGGAATGTGCAACCAGGTGTCTTGGCTAACACTCAACCACCAAGAATAGGAATTCAGGCAGTGACCGTCAATGAGAAAGATAGTTCTTCAAAAGGAGAAGATGCTCCAATAAATGGACAAAGAAATCCCAAGAGATTACCTCAAAGCAATGACGAAGATAAAGTGTTTCTGAAAACTCCGAACGCTTTGAGAAGAGAAGAAGCAAAGAAAGATATCGCAAGTTCTCCAACTAAGAATGTAAGTAAGAAAATTGATGACGGAGAAAAGAATGGAGATGTAAAGAATGGTAAGGACAAGAACGGCAATGGCAAAAATGGTGTACATAACACCTCCCCCACGAAAAGACCACTGGATAAAAATGGCAATGGAAAGAACACCAGTGTTTCGAACTCGCCAACGAAGAAAATCCTCAAAACCAATGGAACAAATGGAAATAACAACAAAACGGATGAAAAAGTTTCCCCTGTAAAAAGTTCTGTTTTTAAATCTTCTCAGGAATCTCCAACGAAAAAGAATGGTGACTCCAAACCTCAAGAGTCTTCTTCACCTACGAGAAAAGTTGGTAACAAAGCTCCTTTAAATGTATCACCAGCTAAAAAACTAAATTCTAAGTCGCCAAGAGGTTCACCATCCCCACCTAGGAAAAGAGTAGTAAAGTCTCCTCTGCCATCTCCTAAAACAGCTCGTAAAAGTGTTCTAAATCAGTCCTCCCCAACAAAATTGTTAGGTAAAAATTCTACTAATCTCACGTTAGTGCCTGGACGTCCTCTTCCAGCAACAACTACTCTCATTGGCCAAGAAAAAGCAGAGGCCAAAAATGATGCTAAGAATGATGAACCCAAGAATGGTGAAGATGACAAACAAACTGCAAAAACACCTGATGACAAAGGAAAAGATAAGGGTAAACAATCGGAAGCTTCTTTGATTTTTGACAGGCTACTAACTTTGTGCAAGAGGGGAGATTGGCTTGCCGTTGAAACATTGCTTAACCATCTAGACGGTCTACAGATTCCACCAGATTTAACAGACTCTGTAAGTACCTTCTAAACTACCTTATTTTTAGTAGTATACAAAGATCCGAAAATTTAAAAAAAATGTTTTTAATGAACAGAACTTATAACTATTTTTTTGCAATTATATAAATTTGTTCTTATGTGAAAATATATTTTATGAAATTATACCATCTAATAAATGAATTGATATGCAGTAATATAGATGTTTTAATTTTCTATTGATATTCTTTATAAATATTTTATTCATTATACTCCATCATTATGAATATTTTAATTAGAAAACTTGGAAAATATATTTGTAATTTTTGATTCAGTAGAGAGTAAATTGTTTCCCTGTATATGAAGGAAAATATACATGTTCAGTTTTGTGTTATTTATAACATAAAAAGATGAAACCTTGAGTTTTTTAAAAAAATATATTAAATTATAATGAAGGAATTTAAATGTATTACAATGAAATTTAAAATGCGTAAGCAAAGATATTAAACTATAAATTGTTCATAATTTTATAACAATTGTAAAATTTTATTGATTTCATATCAATTAATTTTCAAAAAGCTACTTATAGTCAAAAAAAAACTTTTCATAAAGAAAAAAAACTAACTTTAAATTGAAAATAAACATTTTTTAAGTTTTAAATTATGTCATATAGGATTTGAATCCAATATCTATGAAAATCACAAAGATGTTTCTAAAATTTTTAAACGGTGGTAAAAATTAATAAAGTAACAGTATTTTTTATAAATTTTTACTTGAATTCTAAAAATTTCTACAGTAAAAAGAATAATTTTTGTTTTTTTTTGTATGTAAAAGAAACGTAATTTTTAAGAACATAAAATGTTATAAAATTTTATCTTTGTTACATTTGATTTAATCTAACATCTATTTGATTTAAACAAATAGGTCACAAAAATATTTTCTAAATTTTATTTAAGATTAACTTATTATGCGTGAAAAATACCAAGTTTTCGTTATTAGGAGTTTTAAGCAAGCTGATATATATTGGGGTCAATTGAAGATATATTCTTTCTAATTCTGATTTTTAACTAACACTAAACTTATTGGATCATTAAGCTAAATTTTTTATTCTTAATTTAAATGATTTAAACAAGAAGAATTTGTCCCAGCTATTTTCCATTTATTAAGAAAAATTTGTTCAGAAATATTTGGAATATTATAAGCATTTTTTTATTATAAAAAAATTAAATTAACTATTAAGAATATTTTTCATTTACGAAAGGAATCAGAAATTTATTTTACGTATCAAAAAGTGAAGAAGTTCTAAAAAAGACATGATCGCAATGAATACATTTATTATCTCGAATATACGTATATTCATCTTTTTTTATTTTTCCAAATTTATATGATTCTTATATCTTTAACACATTCAAGTCATTTCAGTCTATCTAGTAAAGATTATTTAAAATTATATAAAATATATATCAGTTTTTAATAATCTCTACTAGAGAGATTGAAATGACTTGTGAATATTATATATATATCGTAAAATACGTCGTATAACGCGTACCCTCTTTTTTACGAAGAAACCTTAAATGTAATTATGCAACTCCCTTATGTTTTGATGTCATTTATTTGAGGTACTATCCCAGGCTTTTAAAAAAATAGCATACATCTAGAACTACTACTCTTTAAGTTCATAAGATATGGCATTTCTTTTAAATAAATAGTACTCGATATATATAGAAGTCTAATTTTCTTATACTTATCTCTTTTTATTTTTGAAGCTATCATTTTTATACCCGGCTTATAACGCGCACCTATAAATTTCGATCGTATTTTTGATGTTAAAGGTGCACGTTATACGCCGGATTTTACGGTATATATAAATGAAGAAATAAGATGTGTAACTCAAATGTTAAACCCTTTTAAAAGTACCAGAAGCTTAAAATTTTTATTGTTATATCTAAATTTATAAAATATAATTTTTATTTTAATATTGTGATTGTTTAAATTATTTCTTTATTTGTAATCAGAACTTCTTTTAGTCATTCCTTACCGCTCCAAATTTAAAATCATATAACGATTCATATCACAAAAATAAATTTGTATAACAAGCTTTCCTCAGTATTTTGATAATTACATATTTTGTTCTCACAGAATATTAAAATTTTTATAAAAATTAAATTATTTCCTTGCGTTTCTTTTTTTCGTTTCGTCTCAGCGAGAATCATTGAACTTTATTGGTGGTTAAATCAGAATTTCCGGAAACGAGAATCATCAAACAAAAATACTTTTGAGCTAACATTGAACTTCGGGTGTGATTAGTTCTTGTAAAGGAAGAACTTCCCCGACAGTTCAGTTTTATGATTTGGAGAGGTAATTGCCCCAGAGTTCAAGGTACCTTTTTTTTGGACGAAAACTAAATGATTTTTCGTTCGAAATTTTCTCGTTTCACAACATTCTTTCACTTAATCAAAAACTAAAAAAATTTTGGGGGCTGAAATAAATTTTTTTCTCAATTTTTTTCACTCATTTATTTCTTAAAGCTTTTCGTAAATGATTATATCAAGACACAAGACATCTTTTTAAAAAAAATTTAATTCTCGAGAAAACTTGTTTCATGTCACTAAGGCCTCATTATTTAAAAAGAGTAATTGATGATATAATTTTTTCAATACAATATTTTATTATTGATTCTTGATTATGAACATAACAATTATTATATAAATTATGAAGATTTATATATGACATTGAAGTAAATTACTGTCATTATAAAAAAAAAATTGTGAAAAATATGGTGGTGAGAGTGTGAACAAAAAATAAATTGTTAAATTAGTTTTAAGAATGTGATTTGCCTTATTAAAAAATGTGAAGTTCCTCTAAAACTTTTAATTGCTTTAGAGAGGGATTGTTGTATTTTAATCCGTTAATTAATTCTTTTTCCTTAATTTTGATAAAATTAAGCTTATTTATACGAATTTTTTTAAATCTAAGATTCTATAATTCACTTATTCAAAATTTATTTTAAAAGTTCCAAAACATTTCTATTTATATATTAAAATCAAATTTCTTGATTATATATAAAATTAAAAAATATCAAATTAGAATTAAAAGAAAGACAGTTGATGTTAAAATATTGAGTTATATGAGTAATGTCAAAAATTTAAACATTTAAAATATTTAAATCTGCAAAACGACTCTACACTAAAAGCTGATTGAATAAGATGTTTTTAAATAATTTTTTAAT
Organism: Trichonephila inaurata madagascariensis; assembly: GCA_019973955.1. Classification (NCBI taxonomy): domain Eukaryota; kingdom Metazoa; phylum Arthropoda; class Arachnida; order Araneae; family Nephilidae; genus Trichonephila; species Trichonephila inaurata. The sequence goes on from BMAV01015077.1 coordinate 686,648, forward strand.
AATGATAATTAAAACTAAAATAAGCAATATTTTTTTGTAAAAATATTAATAAATTTTTATTATATTTATTCAAATGTTATGCGCTTTATAACAAAATATGTATGTAATGCGTCATATATACTACAATAAACTCTGCAACTGTTGGCAGATCTATAGCTCTTTATAATTCCTTTTAGGAGAGTATAATTCTGTGGTTTTTGAGCAATGGACGGATTTCTGCCGTAATGAGCATAACTTTTCATCTTTTTGCAAAATCTTCAATTTTATCTTTAGATTTGTGCATATTTCAATTACTTAAATTTTTTTATTGCTTTGATTTTTGTTTAATATGTATCTACACAATTAAATAATTTAAAAACAAATATTTCGAGTGCTGTGTATAATTAAGATAAAAAAATAATCAAAAGCTCTCCTTCTAGATTGAAATTATTTCAAAGTATGCTTAAGTAAATCAGTAAATTAGATTAATTTTCACCATTTAATCTCCATTTTAATTTTAATGTAAATAAAAACATGAGATCTTTTTTTAAATCTTCACAAACTAAAGGACAGTTTAATCTCTATGTATCTGAACTAACTCTTATGCCCATTGTCTTGATTTATAATATTAGTAAGATATTTTTATTCTGACTTCAAAAAGGTAGCATTTATTCGTTTATAGAATTATATAAGGTTTTAACTGATAAATTTTATTATTATATTAAACTCTTTAGTTGTTAGCTCTATGTACTTAAGAAATTAAAACACTCAACTTTTCACAAATATATTTTTAATAATCTATGTTCATTATCTTTTAATCTCTGGTTTTTCTTATAAAATTTATGATAATTTCGGGTGAAAATAAATTGGGGGTGAAATGGATATACAGTAAGACCCCGCTTAACGCTGTTTCGGTTTAGCACTCTTTTATTTCAACCTGGGGATTCCCCGAAATTGTAGGTTTCAAAATATGTACATAACATATCCGAAACAGTGTACTTGTGTTTCTTGTTTGGTGCGGTGCTGTACGGACGCATTTTTATCATTTGAAACACATTTGTTGACATTATTGTAAGTATAAATTTAGATAATACTATAACGATTAATACGGTGACAAATATTATGATCTTTAGTTTTTATCATGGGTTATAATGAAAAACAAAAAAAAGAAAGCAATCAGAAAAAGCATTTCACTGAAAACTAAAATGCAAGTGATTAGAAGATTAGATTCTGGTGAACGTCAATCTCAAATTAGTGCTGCATTGAATTTGGCAACTTCAACAAGGTACCTTCTTGACAAAAAGGCGGAAAATTGGAAACACAGAACAGATTGAATGATCTGACTGACATAGAATTTTATTTGTTTTTATATGTATATATTCGTTTATATTGTTTTTATTTTTGTAAGAAATAAATGTTTGATTTCACTTTTATTAAAAAAAAACATAATTATTAAATTTAATACCTAACCAATTTTCTACCCATCCTCCCCTACCCCATTATTTACATGTTAAGATAGCCTCGTTTAGTGCTGGGGAATGTATCCCCCGCCGCCTTACTGTAGTCCCATAAATTGTATTAATACATGAGCACAGTTTTAAACTGATTTCAGAGTCTGTTCTAAATTCGCTGCCGGGTCATATAGTTAATGTAGGAATCACTCCTAAAATGGAATTTATAATTTCTTACTTATGAATTTTTAAGAGAAATTTTAAATTTTAAGAATTTAAAAAATATTTAGGAAACAATAATTAATGTTTTTGTATAAGTTAGTGTATCTCAAATTGGGTTTCATTTATAGTTTCATAAAATTTTATTTTACGCAATAGAAGCAAACGATTCTGTAAACATTTTTACAAAATGTCTCCATTTTTCGTCCATAGTTTTTGAAAAAATTGTGTTTTAAATCATTTTTAACTACCATTAAATTTTATTAATGGTAGTTAAAATAAAAAATACCCTTAACTTTTTTTAGTCGTCTGCTTAAAATATAAAATTTAGTACTCTTATCATATGCAACAAATTTTTTTTTTTACCTTTACTTATTAAGAATATAAATTGCATACATTAAAGTAATTCTATAAAATCAAATCAATTTATTAAATATTTTTCATTTTTACTCTTTAAAATCTCATTTAATTAAATTTTTGCAAACTATTAAATACTATTTATGTCGAATTGTTATTTTTTTATTTAAGAAAATTAATACCAACAAAATCTATTGAATTTTTTTACATTATGTAAATATTATTTCGATTGAAAAAAATCTCAAAACTTGCTACAGAAATTGATAAGGAAATCTGACCATGTGTATAATTTAAAACACGTTATTTACAAAAAAATCAAAATATTAAATTAGCTCATATTCACATGTGGACTCCTACAGTATATACATATATATGTATATACTTTACCGTTAAAGTGTAGAATCCATTATTTCATAGAATAACTAGGTATTTCATGAAATAACTTGACTAATCAATTAAAGTATATAAAATTATTGAATTCTACGATTTAACTAGGTGTTCTATAGAATGACGATTACTTGATCGTTAAAGTATGAAATACGACACTTGAAATTTCTTTGAATTGGTTCTAACTGCTGTTAGTCAATTTTGAACCACAATTCAGTGTCATTACGGCAATCCCTGCTCTAGTTAATAATGAAAAGTAAAATAAAGATATTTCACAGAATTTAATTTAATATTCTCTTACAATTTCTTTTTGAAAAAGTTTACACAATGTTTCATGAAGCTACCGTTTGTCTTTCCAGCATGTATTTTTTTTTATATAAAATTTGAATATAACAATTTCTGAAGCACTTTTTTGTTCCTATTTGTAAACTTATGAGCAACTATATGAGTAATAATAAATTATATAATCTGTTTTTCTTTTTTACTTATCAAGTAATCATCCCAAATAGAGATAAATGTATTTTTTTGTTAGATTTTAGCTATTCATGATCAATTACTTTATAAAATAACTTTGAAATTGTTTATTTCCCCCTTTAATTGTCTATAATTAGTTATTTAATAGTAAAGTATATGAAATTGTTCATCTATTATATACTTTAACTGACTTGTCTAGTTATTTCATGAAATACCAGTTATTCTGTGAAATAACTGAATTATACACTTTGCGGTAACATATATAATATAATGTATGTATGTAAGTACGGGTGTACCCACGACTTTATTTTTGAAAATTAAAAATCAATTACTTAATTGTCTTAATGTCTTTTCGCAAGATTATTTTTGATGAAAAATTCTCCATCATTTAAATGGCTGTGAACAATTAAACTCTTCCATATGTATGTTATTGGGACATGTCAACTCAATAGTCCAACGCTTATTACGTAGAAAATTAAGCCAAATTTAAAATTACTGTACATAGAGAGTTGATTACGTGTACGGCATATTTTGCTGTCGTTGAATATTAAGTTTGTTGTTCTTACAGAATGAGAATGTGAGATATTTTTTCGTTCTTTAAAGTTTTATTTCAGTACATAAATATTAATTTAATTAAAAAAGTAGATCAGAATTATATTTATTCTCATGTTTCCTTTCTTTTATGTTCTGTAAAAAGTCGGATCAAAGTAATTGACAAATAATCTTTAGTATAAATTTTCTTAAACATTTTTCAAAATTAAAGAAAAATAATAATGTTCCTGTTATATTATTATTTTATGCTTCTAATTCTTTTCACAAAATGAATACACAAATACAAATGATTACTTAAGCATTATATAAAATTAGTCCTTTTAGTAAAATTTTAAAAAAAAAAATTCTTAATACAATCATTTTATATTAACATATTACATTTTTTTTTATTCTCTTGAAGTAGAGTAAAGATTGTTTTTCTATTACTAGTGTTAAATCCATATTTAAATTTATCAAATGCATCGCCTGTTGTAATAAATACAAAACTTATATTAAAATTATCACAACTCACTAAATACTAATTACCATTTAGTTCAAATTTTAAAACGGAAAAAAAAAAAAACTTTAAAAGGAAGATAGAGTAGCAGTACAGGCTTCCAAAATTTATGGTACGACATGTATCTCAGATTCTGCATCTATAAAATCCTTGATATTTTTAGTAAAAGAAGTATGCATGAATGTATAAGAAAAACAATACATCATATTGGCATTGACGATTACGGATTTTGTATCCATTCCTTTATCCACAGAAAAATTTGATTATATATATATATGAAATCAAATTTTTCAATTTTTTTCAAATTATATATATATATATATATATATATATATATATAAACAGATGAATTCAAAAACTATTTTATTTTCTTAATCTGAAACCTTTTGGCTTCAAAAAATAGGGTTATTCATAATTTCCTCCAAAATTTCGAAGCTTCAAAGCAGGGGTGGCCGACATTTTTGTAAAGAGTGCCACTGTCTGATAAAAAAAAATGATTATGTGTGCCATTTCCAACTTTTCCAACTAGCAAAAAAGATGGAAAGCTGAAATAAATGTTACTTGTAAGCTTATTATGGGATTTTTACGCAGCTTATTTTTTAATATATGCCCAAGTAGAGGAAGTTTAAAAAAATATGATAAATAAGGCAAAGTAGAAACGTTGGTTTTATTGTTAATAAACTTTTCACAGGTTTAAATCATTTAATTTAGGTACAAAATAAAAATTAGTAACTTGAAACATTTAATTCTAAATAATTATTTAACAGTTTGTAATTACTCAATGTGTCTTTTGAATTTGTAGTTTTTTTTACCAAGTCATCCATATTAAGATTAACTCTTAAAGATGCGAGCAAAATTAAGTTGTTTTAAGTGCATATCTGCTAGTTTTGAGCGATATTTTCATCTTATGTTCATAATAGAAATTTATTTACAAACATATACTGATCCAAGTTTTTTTTGGGGGGGGGGGCGGGCTGAAACAATCGCATTTCGGTAAAATTGTTATTTAGTATTATTTTTTAGTAAGTTTTCGCGTGCCACAGTTACAACTCCACCATGCCCTATTGTGGCACGCGTGCCGCGGGTTGGCCACCCCTGCTCTAAAGGGGGAAAAACTAACACGAATGCAGAAGGAAAGAACACTTGAAAAAATACAGAAACAATTCAAGACTTATTTAATATTTTACAGGTGTTCTATGTTTGATACTTTGGGAACACGGCGTACACCAATGCGACATTCCAGTTCCTGCCACACTTTACTCAATAAGGTACTATTGACAGGATGTGTTATCCTTTCCGTGTTATCCCCAAACTTGGTCTTTTACAAAAAGATGTGAATCCGTCTTTTGCAGCGTTATCTAGCAGAACTGCATGAAAGAATAGCACGTGTTGTCAATAACATTTATAGTACCTTGTTGAGTAGAGTGTAGCAGGAACTTGACAATCGCATTGATGTATACCGTGTAACCAAGGTATCACACATAGAACACCCGTAAGGCATGTACATAAAATTTGAATTTTTTCTGTATTCTTTCAATTTTTTTTCCTTCTATATTCAACTTAGTTTTTTTTTTTTAATTAGTTCACTTCGAAATTTTGGTGGGAATTATGAATATTCCTGTATTGTTGGTTTATTAAGGTATCCGACTACTTGCGAGAAATTTTTTTTAAAATAATGGATATATGAAGATTTGTTTGTGGTTTTTAGATTTATTTAGTACATTTTAAGGAAAAAAGACTAAAATTAAGAATTGAAAAATAAATTATTACTACTAAAATGGGTAAAAATTGACAAAATATTGCATAAACGGGGCCAGCTCTGTACAAATAGTAAATGAACAAAGTCTCAATTTTTCAATTTTGATGTATTACTTTGCTATTCCTTTTTGAAGAGACCTTCAGGATAAGAGGTATTTTAATTTTTACAAAAGCTATACAGCACTTTATCTTAGCTGTTATAGGAAATAGCTTAAGAAAAAAAAACAGTGTTTGTATTCACATAAAGAACTGTAAATTTTGTAATAAAACAGTGATTGATAAATCTGAAAGTTAAAACACTTCTGTTGTTATACAGAACATACACACAAAATTTCAGCAAATTATTTTAAAACCTTTTTCAGCAATCGCTGTCCCCGTTTGAGTTTTTCGGAAAAAAACTCACTTCGAGTAAAACGCATTTTAAAGTTTGACATCTTATGTAAAGCTATGGCATCTGCTTTTACTAAAACACCTGTGGTTTTTGTTCTAGTGAAGGGAAAATAAAAACCTTGGTATTTTTATGAAGCTAATAAGATGGCCTATAAAATAAAATCATAAAAAAAAATGTCCATTTTTTAAAAAAAAAATCATGATTTTAGGGTAATTGGATACCTTAAGTAAAACAAGTTGAGCGATATGAGGGTGACAAATAGAGCTCTTGACCTACAAGTGAGAATCTATGCTGTTGCCATTAGCAACAATTTTATTCTGATAAGCATAATACTCATCCCATTGACCTGTGCTTGTTGCAGATACTTTTAATTATCAGGGCATCAACTGAATGAAGTGGTCATCGCGATCATCTAATTTAAATCCTGTAGATTGCCATTGAGACTATCTTTCCATAACAATTGTAGGTTCCAGATCCGATATGAGTTGTATTCGAGAATTTAATCTTTTAAAAGGGAAATGGATGATAATACATTATAGTAGGAAGTGGACATATTTCTTATTAAATTCGAAACTCTTATAAAAATTTTAAATTATTCACGATTTATAATTTTTGCCGAGAAATAAACTTTTTAAAAGAATTGTTATTATATTTAATATATAAATCATTAAGATCATTACATGTAATATATACTAAATCAATGTTTAAAGGTTATTTATGATTTAGTTTTCTTTAACTTAACTACAGTGTTTCAAAAGTTAGCTCCCAAAAGAGCCCCTTGTTCCTTAACTTTTGGAGACCGGCGTACTCTTACAAGATTGCTTCCTAAAAATACCCAGATCTAATTTTAATAATTCTTAAATGTTATTCATTGCTTTAATAACTTGTCAAAAATATGGTGAACCGTTGCTAATTTAACCCAAGAATTTTTTTAATGTCATCTGCGAAGGTGAGGTAAAAGCTATCTACACACAAAAGTACTTACGGCGCGAGGTTGTTGCTGATTAAGATCTTAATTTTTTCATTTCTTCCTCAAATGTTTCTTTTTTAATCTTCAAAACGCAGTACCTTATAGAGTAGTCATCCCTAACATAATCCACAGTAAAAATCTTGCTTACAGTTTTTTTTGTGAGACATACAGATTTTATTTCCCCCAAATGAAAAATCTATTTTCAAATTGATATTTGGAATCTTAAGTTTTCGTTTAAGATGAATATAATACAAAGAGTAAATTATAAATAGAAATAATAGTAAATTATAAATAGAAGTCAGATCATAGGAGAAGGCTTTAGTGACGTTGTGAGGTGAAGGAGAGGGCGTCTATTAAAACAGAATATTTTGCAAACATGATTAGTTTTAGTTGTTACGCATAGAAATCGGAACTTTTTTTTATTTGCTCAGATATGTTTCTATGAGCATAAAAAAAAATTGCCTCACTGTAGAGCTGATAGATACTATATCTCAATGAAAATCCAATTATACAAATGGCTTTCTCTCAAATTATAACAAGCTTTTAACTCCAAACATATTATTAATTTATACATAATTTTTTTTCTTGGGCACTGCATTGTGATATGGCCCCCCTTTGGTGATCATATCTTTGATTGTCAGCGTGAGCTAGAGGTGTGGGGTTTTCATAATAATCAGACATTTTAAATTCTTAATATGACTTTATTAAGAATAGAACTTAAACGTCTAACAATTTAGATATATTTAACTAGTGAGAATCTAGAATGAACCAACACACACACACACACAAAAAGACAGTTAAACCGAATCACGTAATTTAGATCACTTTCTCTAAATAATTATATAATCCACCTACTCTCACTTCTAATAATATTACAAGTCTTAATATCAAATAATCAGTCCTACCTTAATTCAAACTTAATTTCAATCTTTAAATGGAAATGTCTGGGCGCGTGTGCACCTTGTATTAATATGGCTGGGTTTCTAGGTAACTTTACGATAGACTGTCAATTCACGCTTGTATCTCCTCCAAACATAACATTCATCAAATTGCCATTCATTTTACTGAAACTTCTGTTATTTTAAAAGCTATTTTATTTGCATTTCTTATTCGCAATTCTCTTTTTGGGTTTTGGTTGGAAAAGAGTTGCCATTAATCTTGGCCGTCAAAGAACCCAGAGGTTATGTTAAAGAAAAGACGCGTGAGCCCGTCACAGCATAACAGAATGAATAAATAATAATTTTATTAAATCTTAAATGCATCTTACAACTATTTTAAACAGATAAAAATAAGTCACATACGGACCCATATTATATTAATGAAATAAATTACATGTAATTAATTGGTAAGTGGGATTTAATAATGTTTTTTCCTGAAATAATCTTCTAAAAATATAATAATGTTTACATAATTATTCCTATGTCAATTAAAATTAAAAAGTGCAAATGGACTCAAAACATCTAAATAATTTTCTTTCTAAAAAGCTTTCTAAAAGTGTTGGACACATACTAGAAATATGTTTTTATCTATATAAATTTACCGTTTTTCATTTTGAAATAAGAAATACACCTTAAAACTTACAGAATCAGTGAACTATTGATTCGTCGTGGAAAAAGTTACACCTGTGAAGGACGAACAGTTTCTAATTACCACGGCAAGAATTTATATCGTTCGAACACTTCATTGAAACATTTTTGGTACATCCAGGGCAGAATTTTAGAGTACATTGCTAGGTACTTATCGCCTTTACCTTAATGCTTTCTAGACGGAGAAAATTATACGGGCACTTTGAGATGAAATATTTAATGGATCGGACTATCCTTTTTGAAATGAAAACCAAGCATATGTCTTTTTTTAAAGTATGCTTTCTAGACAGTTGATGATAGAATAAATTACACTGTTATAATGAATTGATAATGACAAACATGAGAGAAAAAAAATAGAGGAATTGAAATACAACACTGGTGTTAATTTATTTTGCGAATTTTTAACCTTAATTTACTTTTTGTAACGCTGGTTAGCCTGTTCATATGTGTGACAGTATTTATAAGCAAGGGGAAAGTATGTGAGATAAAAACCGCGCGCGCGCATCTATTTTATTGAAATTCCTGTGATAGATATTCCTGTGAATGGTATCAATCATAAAAAAGCAATGGGAAATTCATTTTTTAGTAATTTTTTAAAACATACTAAAGATAAGAAATTTATATTTTTATTAGTACTTTTGAATTTATGTAATACTGTGTAAGAGGATAATTTCCCTTACTTTCCGAAATGGTATCAGTCGATGACATTGAGCCACAGTATATTTCCGCATGTAATCTGAAAATTTTCTGAACTTTTTAGTTAAAAGAAAGGGAACTGGCTTACATACGGATCAAGGGCGTAGCTACCGCCGTATCAATGATGCGGGACCCCCAATGTACAGGGTCCCCATCATGTGTGACTACAGTACTCCTAACAGGGCTTTCTTTTCTAAAAAAAGGCCCCGAATGAGTTTTGATACGGGACCCACTCAGAACTAGCTACGCCATTGATACGGATCAGCTAATCTTGGAAAAAACGCAGTATAAGAAAAATGCGTCATTTTAAAAAGCATGTTTTGTTAGCCATGTCCAAGCGGTTTTAATATTTTTTTTGGGGCGCGGCCGCGGGTGTGTTTTGAGTGGAACATTTTTTCCGCAAGAAAAAAGTCACATAAATCCTTTAAAGTTAGTCTCAAAATTCGAGTTTCCGAATAGTTCGTGAAATTCTCATTTCCATATTGGTTGCTTATTCTTATTTACTTATTGGGGCAATCTGATTATCAAAAAAATTAATTTATTCTTCAAAGAAAGTGTTAAAAATATACAAAGGGCTTTAAGAGTTATGAGTCTATATGTATAGCTAATGCAATATATTTCTGAAATAATTATGTAGTATAACGCGTCCTCTAACATATATGGAAATTAATAATATTTTTATGCCATCTTTATTTAAGTGACAAAATATTTCTTTTTTTAATAACAGACTGCTGGATAGGATTAGTCTTCGATATGTAGCGAACATGATATATACTGAACAATTTAAATTCAGAACATATTTATTTTATTAAATTTATCTAAATTACATATCCTCATTATAACATTGATTATCTAACGATACATGTCTTAAAGAACAAGTAGATCAGAAGTAGATGAACTTTTTGAATAAAATGTATAATATCGCACTTCATTGTTTAAAATCAAATAAGGTTGTACTGATTTTCCCACAATTTTTAAAAATACATCATTCAGAGAACTACATCTAGATGTATTCAAAAATAAATTGATACTTCAGCGCTAAATTTTTTTCAAAAATTTCCAGCTTTTATTAATTTTAGGATTGAGTTTTAATCATTTTTTAAACATGAGAAAAAGATAAAAGTCATGAGCTAAGTTTACGTATACTAAAAAAAAAATTATTACTTACTAAAGACTTGTAGAAAAAAAATCAAATAATAGAGATGACCTTTGTGTAACACATAAATTTTACAGAGTAATTTGTAATTTAGCGTATTTTGTGTATAATTTGGGGGGTTAATACATTTTTACTACGCAACTAAAATGTTCTCTTTTCGGGACCGATCTTAGAGTGTTCGCCACCCGCGTATAGAGATCTAATGTGCCACTTTTCTGGAGAATTTTGCCAAACTAAAAAACACGCTTTTATGCTAAATCGAACTAAAGAGTAAAAAATTAATTCTTAATATTAGAATAAAATGATTTACGAAAAAATTAATGTCATTCGGGTAAAAGCGTGGGGTGCTCTATATTAATTGTTATAATTTCTTACTAGTTCTATACCGAAATGCTGAGTTGGTGTAAAAATTACACTAGTTCAAAGCAGCCCACGCTTTTACCCCAATGACATTAATTTTATCGTATAAATTATTTTATTCTTATATTAAAAGAATTATATTTTTACCCCTTTTAGTTCGATTAACCAGAAAAGCATGTATTTTTAGTTTTTTAAACTATCATTTATTTATACACTTTTTTTTTTTTAAATTTTTGGCCTGTGACCGAAAAAGTTTGCCCATCCAGGAGTTAGAACAAATTATTTTTTTTCTCACATGCCCGAATTTTTTTTTTATTTCAATTTTCAGAAAGACTGGACAATTGTTTATATTATGATAAAAAATTGCTGACGCAAAAAAAAAAAGTAATTATAATAATTTTTCGCTTTTAGGGTTACTATTAATCTTTTATTCGCCAAATCTGGCAATGATACATGGAATTAGTCGCCAAATCTGAAAAGGGTACATGGAATTAGTCGCTAAATCTGGCAATGGTATCTGGAATTAGTCGCCGAATCTGTAAATCGTTATTCCTATTTATCCTGATCAGGACAATGGAACAAAATTATGAAATTATTGTATTGTCATCGATCATTGGCGATGTGCAAAATTTCGAATTAATCTGACCTTTTAAAGTTGGTAAAAATCGAGTTTAACAAGTGAAACTTATAAAAGCGTGTTAAAAATGACAGCTTTTTTAGAGGAATGCATTAATTGTTTCAGCATTATTTAATTTGAAAGAGTTAAATGACATCATAGTGAAATATTTTTATATATTGAAGGTTTTACGTCATTTAAATACACTTCAAATTTTAAACTTATCAACCTACTGTGGTTTTCGTTTTTGGTTTTACGAATTAATATTACTAGAGTGATATGATTTCGAACATTATCAATAGAAATAATCTTCATGAAAAATGATTTTCTTTTCTTTTTCCGAAAAGTTATGTATCTTCTGTGGACATATAAATCATTCGTTGTACTTGAAATGTGTGTAATAATACATCGGAAACCAACTCCTGGAGATTGGTTATGGAGCATTGCTTTTGGAACAGATAACCATTGCTTACTTTCTAAAAAAAAAAAGCAAATCAGAAATTTTTTTGATACAAATTAAGATTTACAACATAAATATCTAATTTATCTTAATTAGTTCATTCCATAAAGCTAAACTAAAATTTTATATTTATAAGCCATAGGAAATAATTTTTACATACTGTTCATAAAGTTAAGATGTACTAAAACTGTTGGCATATAGTCATTGATAAGTTGAAAAATAGTTTGTGTTTGATATGAATTTTACTCTAATTAATGAACATTAAAATTTTATAAGAAATATAATTTTAAAATGTATTCATGCTTAACTTTACTAGAAACTATTGTATTATTCCCCACGCTGGTCTCTGCAAAACTTTTTATTTTAAAATTATCGCATTTGGCAGACAATTATGCGATTAAAGACTTTAATTGTATTTCGAGGGAAGATTCTTTTTTATCCTTGACTTTATGACCCACAACCTCATTTTTCGAATGTTTGGATGTAGTTAAGATGGCAGAAAGTGCGATAACGATGGTTCGGGGTTATTATGCAAGGCTCAATCGGCATTAAAAGTTTTGTCATGTAGCGTTTCAAGCTCAGATCTTTTTCTACTTCATTATTCTGGAAAACATCCAACTGTCATTTTGGATTCCGTTTCTACTTTAAGAACAGGAGTACTGGGCTCAAATGTACACGGATTTTCGTTTTTTGTTTTAAGGCAAAGTTTTCAATCATCGTTTGACAAGATTTTCTGTAACGATGTCTAACACTTGGTAAAACATGAAAATGGTTGGAATATATATAAATATATTTATCTTTTTATATGTGTTTGGGAAACTTTTCAAAGCCCGTTCGAATAAATAGGCGGTTAAAGTTCGTGACGTAAAACACAGTTTTTTTAATTGTAAGCACTGGATGATGCTTGATATATACACATATATGCTCTTTTGTGTAACACAGACACACCGAAGAGCCAGAAAAACTGGAACGTCTGTAATATCGTGTAGGATTCCCACGAATAAACAGAAGTGCTGGAATACGACGTGGTGAGCACTAGAGACTGACATCTGAACACATCCTGGAGGCATTCATACCACAAATCCAATCTAAAAATCCATGAGCGCGTTGTGAATAACTCCTGAACAGCGTATTTTAAGTCATCCCATATATGAGCCGTTTTCTTTCAAAGTGCTGCAAATCCAGTTTTGACAAAAAAGTTAGTTAATTATAACATTGAATTCAATCTACTATGAGCTTTTTATCTATGCACATTTCCCCCCAAAAATCTTCAAAATGTTCATCATTTTGTCAATGTATAAATTTACGTAGCTAATGAAATTACGATACTTACGTATTATCGCAACCGTATTGGCGACATTACAGGAAACGAAGCACATGGTTGCCAATTTAACGCGTACGACACATGAAAAATCGGGCTTGCCAATTTGGCGAGTTATCTTGAACTTTGGCATTGTTGTGATAAGACGTAAGCACCGAAATTACAAATATACCGTAGTTACTCGAATATAAACCGCGCTCCAATTTCTCAATGTTTTAGTGAAAAAAAGGTGTTATCGATTCTAAGCCGCACCTCCAATTCTCTACACGTTTCTGTGAAAAAAATAAAGGAAAACCTGTATAAATGGTTCATCAATAAGGGATACTTAAGAAATTTTTTTATTAAGAAATAATAAGAATTTAATAATTAGTTTATTTTACCACTATTAAAAACTTTCAAATACATATATGAACCTATAATTATTCTAACCATCAGTATCATGTTTCGAAAATGATTCGTCACTTCCATTGTCACAGCTGACTTCGAAATTGGTGCTAGAGTCGCTATTTTCCCACACGATGTCGTCTACCGTGCCATCTAACGCATTTTTCATGCAATATTTTTTTTAAAAGAATTATTAAAGACAGTTGAACATTGACAAGAAAAAATTATATCTTTTTGCTTACGCCATATAAAATCAGCATATAAAATGGCCTCCCTTTTCTTACTTGCATCATATTGAACTCGTCTTGACATTATTACCAATATCTTTGACGTTTAGGCGATTAAAAGAAAGAGTATACGAAAAAAAATTACTAAATACGAGTTGACAACGATGTTTAGGATAGACTAAATACTGGAGATAAAACTGAGGAATAGGATAAGTCATCGATGCAAGTGTTCTGAATAGATGGTTACATTTTTCATTTTGAAAGAGGTTGGAACTCAATTTCTGCCATACAACAAATGTTTCGCCTTCTATTCTAAGCCACACCCAATTTTCAGTAGAATTAAGGTATCCGACCACGTTCGGAACCGTGATTTTGCAAAAGCGTGTAAATGGATAATATTTGATATTCAGTGTCACTTAGATTAGAAAATGTATATAAAGATATTTTAAGAATAGTATTACAATAAAAAAATATTTAAGTACAATATTTTGACAAAAAATGAATATAGAATGACCCATTTTCGAAATATTCTCCTTTTGTGAAAAATGCTTCTATTATAATAATATTTTGCCTGTATATAGTTCAGACCTCTGTACAGAGGCTCAACTAGAATGTTTGAAATATATAACTTAGAAGTGGATTTATCCCTGTTTAATGACAACAGAGGGGAGAAATTTTAAGAAAAAAACGCTAATGATTATATATTTCAATGGGTGGTAACTCTGAAAATAATGTGAATTTTTCAAATATCATAGTTGATCCTCTGTACAGAAGTCTGAGCTATATACAGGCAAAATATTATTATAATAGAAGCATCTTTCATAAAAGGAGAACATTTTGAAAAAAAGGTTATTCTAAGTTAATTTTTTGCCGAAATATTGTATTTAAATAATTTTTTTTTTGTCAAAATGTCCTTAAAACAATTTTATGCATGCATTCTAATCTAAGTGATACTAAATATCATGAAAATTATCCATTTATACGCTTTTTTAAAATCACAGTTCCGAACGTAGTCGGATACCTTAACTCTTTAAAAATATTGCAGCTTAGATTTGAGTAAATGCGGTAATTACTTTGTAAGCGGTAAATACGTCCATATAATATAAAATGGACTTACACCACTTTCAAAGAAAACAGCTCATAAATTTAATAATGCTCGAGTATAAAGATTGAGAAGGCCAGTAGAGATGTCTACAGCTAGAAGGGTGCTTCTGGAGTCACTCTGTAGCACAACTTCCGACACTGTAGCAACTTCCGATTATCCTACTGGAATGGTCCAAATCCTTCGGAATTCTTAATATAGATGAATGGGTGGGGGAGATTGGATGCTTACGTATTTGTCACTTTTCAGAGTCGTCTCTAGACGTATCAGGGATCCCATATTACGCCCTACCAGATCGAACAATCCTGTATTGACATGTAGGATCCATGGATTCATGAAGTCATCTCAGTAATAGTACATGTCCTCCTCCTAATACAATTGGAAATGAGACTCGTCGGACTAGGCAAAATTCTAAAGGGGATGTTGGAGGGTCCAGGCCTTGGCTTAAAGTTTTGTGCCGAGCTGTCAACAATGGCACACGAGTGGGATTTCAATTTCAAAAGCTCATATCAAATGAGGGTTCGTTGAACAGTTCCCATGCTGACACTTGTTGATGCTCCAGCATCGAAATCCGTGGTAATTTGAGGAAGTGTTGCTCATCTATCTTGTGTAGGGGGCGATGCACATTAAATCCCGCTGGTGTGTTGTGGAAGTTAGGAGAGGGGTTGCCAGTTCAGGTATCGTCCTCTTCACTTGACCATGGTTCTAAATTACAAGTCCATTCACTAACTCACTAACCTTTGCAAAGTGGCGTCGCTTTAGAATCTCTACTGAGCACGGAAAAAATTAAGGTCGAATACTTTATGAACTGATCTTGTGTACTGAGCTACTAACGAACTATCCTTGTAGTTTTGATTTATAATTAGAGAGATTAGAATAGGGGTACTCACACACAACCTTTTCTTCTACTGGGCCTCATACATATGTCAGCCATTTCACGCGGGCAGCATACATATGTTAGCTATTTCACGCGGTCAACATGAGGTTAAACAGGAGGAGGGGAGAGAAGAAATGCTTTAAGACAGTGGTTCTCAAACTTTCAATACTTGCGACCCAATACAAAATCATAATTTTCATCGCACCCCCTCCATACAATAGTTGCGTACTGTCGGCGTATATAAACGTCTCGCTCAGCCAGTGCATAAATAGCCCAAGACGTATATATACGTCCTTCGAAATTAGGATTTTTTTTCCTGTTCACTGCAATCCATAAATTTGTTCCGAAGGCTTTGGAGTGCAATAAAATGATTTAGACAGTGTTTGCTAAGGATTTACTTATTTCAGAGGAATTTCTTATTTAATCCCCTTTCTCCCCCCCCCATACGCCACATACGAGTGCATACGTGCAAAACAGTGGCATTGGGGAGGGAATCGCGTAACTTTCAATCGGCAGTCAAGGGATTAATTATAAACCATACAAATGATGAAGATAAGTGTTAATTTTTTTATTTAATTTTATATATGACTAGCCCATGGGTTCACTGATAATTATTAAAAATGCTCGTTACTTAGTATTGTTAAATTAATTATAAAACACATTATGCGGTACTGATACATTTATAAATGTATTATGTCAGTGTAAATGTTTTTTCTAATTTTTTTTATGTCAGAATGTATTTTTTGTTTTGTTTGTTATTACAATAAATTAATAATTTTTAAATAATATTTTGTTTTCGACTTTTCAATGTGCTCCCCCCTTGGGCTATCACGCCTCCCTAGGGAGTGCGCCCCACAGTTTGAGAAGCACTGCTTTAAGATCAAGATAACATTGGAAATTTAAAAGGTGGAAAATTTTGTTTTGGTTTTTTTTAAATTATTATTTTTTTAATTTTTGTCACTAGCACTAAATTAAAAGAATTTAAAAAACGTTCCTTCACAATTTTTCCATCTCTCAGAAAACGGTTTCATAGGATTACCAATAATATAACAAACTTCATAGGATGTCTCTGTTACTGCTGTGATATTATCACTGACAAAACATTCTGTTGATGTTGCAAAGAATATTCAATAAAGTCTATTTACATCTCTTGAAAGAGATCTTGGACGTCAAGGGTCATTGAATGATTCCTGTTTACTGGTATTTTTAAATACAGCACTTTCGTGACAAATCAATCAAGTACTGTTCCATGTTTGTTTTTCACTACAAAGCAGTCGACCTCCAAATCGTTCGAATATTTTTCGCTTGCGAGGTATGAAAGATTGTTAAAAATTAGTTCTACCCATAAAATTGTCACTACTCTACTGTTGTCTGATATAACTAACTGCAATCTTTACAAATAGAAAAAGAATATCAACTCGAAGCCTCGCGACATCGACAGCAAAAAAGAAAAATTGATGTATTTGATTTCTTGTTAAGGAATTTCCCACGAAATTTTTAATGCATTGTTCTTAAATAAGTGAATTTATCAGAGCAATGGGTCATATATGACCGGGCCACTTAAAAAGGCTTGGTGGGCCGCACTTTGAGTATCGCTGGATTAGAAGGAGGATGACACGTAAAGTAGTATCTCTCTAAAGAAATTTCCACATTACATACAGGGAGGATTTTGAAGTCAAACTCAGTTACACATACTGCAAAAATTATTATTACTGATGAATGTCTTTGTTGAAACCAGGATCAATCACCGATTTTAACTTTGCGTCCATGAAACTAACAATCTTAATCACCAGATTCAAAGGGGTTTTGAAGGTAAAATTTCTCACACATTAACACTCAGATGTATATCAGTGTGTGTGAGA
>BMAV01015078.1:0-29150 GCA_019973955.1 Trichonephila inaurata madagascariensis
AGTGCGACGTTAATATTCACTCACTCACTCACTCACTCAAACTGTGGGGCACGCCCCCTAGGGGGTCGTGATAACTCTACGAGGGGGACGCGAGCATATTAAAAAGTCGAAAACAAAAGATTATTTAAAAAATTATTAATTTACTGTAAGTAACAAACAAAATGCATTTTGACATAATAAAAAACAAAACACACATTTACACTGATAAATGTATCTGTCTCTATACAATGTATTTTATAATTAATTTAACAATACTAAGTTAAGAACAAGTTTGATAATTACCAGCGACCTTATGGGTTTGTATTAAAATTTATATTGATAATTTGTACGCGGTTTATAATTAATCCCTTAATTACCGAATAAAAGTTACGTGATTCGCTCCCCAATGCCACCGTTTTCCACGTAGATGCTCATATGTGATGTTTTTTTGGAGGCGGAGAGAAAAGGGATAAATAAGTAAATCCCTCGCAGACACTGTCAATGTCCTTTTATTGCATTCCAAAGCCTTCGGAATAATATTATGGACAGCAGTGCACAGAAAAGATTGTGTGTGTACTTCGGAAAGTCATATATATATACATCCGGTTAAATTAATGCTTAGATTGAGCGAGACGTTTATATACGTCGGTGGCAATTAAGAGGCTAAAGTCGTATTGTAGCTTTAGTTTCAAATCATAGCATTATTAGATTCAATACATTGTTATTGTATGAAGGGGTGGGGGAGCGCAATGAAAATTATGATTGAAAATTGGGTCGCGAATATTGAAAGATTAAGAAGCACTGCCCGAAGGAAAGTAAGTGATTTGATCAAATCCTACGCTTGTTTCAGTGAAATGGTTAAATAATATTGTCAAGAATTTAAAAGTTTTCCTTTAGCAAATATGGTACATTATGAAAAGTAGAGTAATTAATACAGCAATAATCATTGCATTACAAATTATTTATTCGAAAATAATTAACAAAATAATTAGATAATAAAGCTAGCATTTTTTTTTTAAAAAAAAGACATTTGTAGTAGAATTTCAAACATTTTTTTAAAGTTATACATTAATGTAGTACTTCAGAAATATCCTGCTTTATTATTAACACCTTTTTTCCAGTTATTATTCCCTTTTTTAAAATAGCTTTTTTTTACTATCAAAAAGCTTCTTTTTATCTATAAGGAGGGCGTGGTTTAATTCCCTAATTTGTTTGTTTACATTTTTCAATTTAAGTTTTATCCAGTTTCTAATTTTCAGGCATATACAAAAGTGATATATCAATTGAAAGATAATGCAAAGAATACAACTAAATAAGACTAAAAATGATATTTAGGTCATTTTGTTTTGGTGTGTCACGCTGCCTGGCTCGGACGAGGAGAGGGAGTAGTAACAAGCGAAAACAGAGCTCTACAAATGATAAATTGTTCATTTCATCATTTCACTAAAACAGTTTGGGGATTTGATCAAATAACTTACTTACATTAGGAAAATGACCTCAAAAGAGACGTTATTTTAATATTTTGCGTGAATGGATCATCTCCTTTAAGGATTTGGTGAAATCCCTAATTTTATCATTTTCCTGCGACACATATAATCTACCTTCCCGTTAAAATTGCAACTATTTTAAATTATTTTCAATTGGTTTATACTATTGTCTTATTTCCTCTCGTTTTCACCTTTACTGTTGGTTTTGTGATATACCTTTTTTAAAAAAAATAATTAATGTTTTGCTATCAAATAATTTTCAATTAAATAAGAAAAAGTTATGTAAATTTAAAATTGAATTCTTGGCATATTATTTTTTAAAATCTATAAAAAAAAGAAAAATTGGAGATTATTAATGTCACATTTTTTTGACTAAATTTTCAGAAAATTTCGATATTAGGATAAAAGAACACACACAGATTGCGTAGTACCATTACTATTTATAAATTACCTGAGTTTGAATTGCAGCTCATGAAATTGATGTACAAAAATTTTCTCGGGAATGCAAAGGACCTTGTCTTTCTTGTTATTATAACTAAAATTTTTAAATTAGAAGCAAATATAATGAAAAAATAAATAAGCGAGAAAAATCCATTAAACCAGTATATACACAGCTATAAAACCTTACTTGGTGAGTTTGATCTTTCTTGGGTAACAAAAAAATAACAGGTATTTAACTCTGCATTTCTCGCGTGAAAAAATCGAACAGAATTTCACGCGTTGGGTATCTCTTACCCAATTGTGTTAACATTCTGTTTTTACAGTAAAACTTGCATATAAAGGTGAAAAAAGAAGAAAAATAAGAAATGCAATAAGTTTATTACACTTTTCACACGTAAATTTAGTTTTTCTGTTCTTTTTATTGATACATTCAGTATATTGTTTATACACTCCTTTAGTCGTAGCGAGTACGATGTTTTCACTGGATCTTAATTTTTTTTTTAACTTCGAAGAAGCATTGCTTGTTGGTTTATACATTTCTTACATTCTTCTGTAAATCGAAATCCAAAACACTTAAGAAATCAGCGTCGGGTTCGATGTTTAGTAGGTAGTTTCTGAGTACTTAACAAAATAATTTGCGTATTAATAGTAGCAACATTCAACAACACAAAAAATATTGTCACAGGCTAACGATTACATTTTCTAAAAATTATGTGGTCATTTTATCTATAACGATAATTGCTCCTTCAGTTTAATTATCTGGATGGATTTCAGTAGAGAAATCATACTTGCTATTATACCCTTCATCATTTCATTCTTCCTCATCATCCCCCAAAGAGACTTTCTTCATCCGAAAATATTGTTGTACTATATCTCTCTATTAAATACTGTATCTATTAAATTACTTAAATATCCCATTTCTTCATCATAACTACAATAATGCGCCATAGTATAAGAAAGATTTTAAAGCGTGCTCATGCATTTAGAACTGTAACGGCGATTCACACGCAGGGTATGACATACCCGAAGAGGCGGTATCCAAAAATACATATTTAGAATTCGCCTACGAGCTAAGCCCCTTCAAAGGATATGACCTCTAAGTCAGTTACAGGAGAAACTATTCGTTTTCCGAAAAAGGTTTAGATGAAGTCTTGAAAAATGTTAGGTGATGGGTATGACATACCCTGCGCGAGAAGTGTCGAGTTATTATATAATTGTAACATAAATACATCAACAATTTTTTACTTGTAAATACCTAATTGAAATGTCTTATAATTCCAGGTCAACACATACGTTACTGCTTTCCATGATGCCGTTATTTTGTATTCTTTGGCGGTTAATGAAACCCTCAAAGAAGGCTTAAGTTTAAAGAATGGGACGCTTGTGACACAAAAAATGTGGAATAGAACTTTTGAAGGTAATATTCATGTTAATAAAAAGAGTAACCCAAAATTCCATAATCATGCTCGTTTTCCTTTCTCAAAATAGAGAATTATAATTTATATTTCACATATCGTAACAATATCAATAGATTTTCCGTTTTAATTATCTACATATATATTCACGGTCAACTCAAGTATATAAATTAATTCAATGAAGAAAAGAACTTATACAAATTTAATAGTATGAACTGTAGAAATTTCAGTAAAGAGAACAAAAAATATAATAGTTTCTTTTATCTAAAACCTAGAATAAAATCCCTTAGAATTAAACATTTATTATAAAATTCAAAAATTATTAAACTTCGCCTATAACTGTTCCAAAGAATTAGTCTATAACTCATATTATTACTTACTCTTATTTTATTCTTATATATATAAATAGTAATGTGAATTAAATAAGAAATAAACTGTGGCCTACAGTTAATTTAATTTTTATGTTCTTCTCTGAGGTTTAATAAATAAATCTTAAGGGCTTATATTCCATGTAATCGAATTTAGTACTTTACAAATTACTAATGTCAAACATATTGAAATAAAATAGCATACAAAAATTTTGATTAATATTTGTCCAATTCATTTTTAACTCCTTCCCTTTCTCTAAAAATAAGTAAAATTACTGATGCTACGTTCAGTGAATGAGTAAGAATTGTTTTTACTTAGCACTCTAAAGCAGCTGCTCGAGGGTTATTGGGATGTTATGCTCAGGTAATTTTATATGTACTCGAAAAAAAAATGTTTTTATTTCTTACAGGTATAACTGGCAATGTAAGCATCAATGAAAAAGGAGATCGATTTGTGGACTATTCTCTCCTGGATATGGACCCAGAAACTGGGATATACGAGGTACAGCTGAAGAACTCTTTTTTTTCCCTCTAATATTAGTTTTCCTATTATCGTTATAAAGAGCATTTCTTGGTAAATTTGAAAAATTAAAGTTTAAGTATTAATCCTATTTAGTAGTACTATTAATGCATTAAAACTAAAAAATAAAGAAACATACATCACATGTTAACATTTATTTACGTTAGCAAATTTAATTATAAACTCTGCAAAAAAGAAATTTTGTGTGCTTATTGACCACACGATAGAAGTGAAAACTTCTAAGTTTCAATTTTGAATACGTATATATACAAATAATTATATTTATGTTGTATAACGGATCAGTTCAGTGAATAAAAAAAAGATGATATTAATATTGTCATATAAATTACTTATTCTTATACCTGTACAGCTTTAAGCAGTTTATTTATTGAATGAATACTTACAACATCATAATACGTTGAACATATACATTTCGTTTGCTGTTGCAAGAGTAACCTAAGCAACTCGTCTTCATTTTTACATTGCGCAACTGCTGTCGCAAAGAACTCCAAGAAAAATTCCTTATCTTTTATAATTTTTGATAATTTCAAAAGAATTTCTTTTAGTTCAACGACTTTAAGAGATTCATCTATTGTTACACCAAATTTTCTTATATAGCTAGCAAGTTAACTTTTTGAGACTTTTTGAACATTATTGATCAGAAATAAAGTTCAATGGAAAAATCAAATTCTCACTTTTAATAGATAATCCGTTAATTCCTCTGACTCTTGACGGAGAGCGTGTTGTTCAGAAACGAAACGTCATTTTTATCTTTATCAATTTATTTTAAAATATACATAGCACTGCTTTGATAGCGAACTCTTGAAATACTCATATAATAATAGAATAAGTCCCTCTTCGCATTTCCTACATAAAATTTATCTTTTTTTTAAATTCGTTTTCTCTCGCACTCCTCTTTCCACGTTCTCTCACCGTAGATGAGTGGAAGTGGGCAACATAACAAAAATATTGAAATAAAGAAAAGAAAATCTCACGGGAAAAAGTACGCATGGAATTTTGACTGAAAAACACGCTCCTGAAAGGATTTTAATTCAAAACCTAAGCAGGCTTCACCAACTCGCACGCGACTGGAGCCGAGTAAACCCGATTTGGCGTAACGCAGTCAAGCGTGACGCTTGCTTTACATTCACTCTTCGGCAAAAGCACGCCTAAAGAAGTTATTCAAAAAATTTCCAACTGATTATTGCCTTTCTTTTTTAAAAATAATGCAACTGAATAAGAAAACTCAAACTCAGTGGCTCAACAGCCCATGAGGGCCAGTGTCTACTGTATCCAACGATACGTGACCATTGAGCTCTGAGGTGCATGAGCAGATGTCCCAATCAGGTGGTCAATCTGAAGCGAGACCCCCAGTGTTTTAAGTCCCCAAGCAAGCTCGGTACTCTTTTATCAACCCACTGCAGGAGGGATAAAAAACTGAGTTGACATTTCCCATCTTAAGGATAGAACCTCGAACCTGTGTTGTTGAAGCACGATACGCTAACACTCGGCCACTAGGCCTTAGAATAAGAAAGTAACAAAATACAAATGTTAATATTATCTCGTAAAGAAAAATTTAAGTAAGTTAATTTAAGTTACTTTCCTAAGAATCAGGTATTTTGCGTATTCGGAGGGAAAAAATTTCGATTTTCACTCACTCAGTTTTTTTTCTTCATATATTATGTTACAAAATTCAGTTTAATAAGGCAAAAAAACGTAAAAAATACATTACTTGCCCTGTTTCAAAAAAAAATTTATTTTTAATAATTCACTGCTAGATAAATTTGTACACTATATACAACTATAAACAAAATAGAATCCTATAGAACAGGAATTGGTATAACGAAGCAAAAAATTGAGACTAGTGTTCAAGAAGCGTGGCAAACATCGTATAACGCGTGTAAGATAAACTAATTTTTTTTTAACATTTTCTTTTAAAAATTGTTGTAGAAAAAGAAAATATATATACTTACTCGTTCTTTATATACTCACTATTTAACTGTGTGTATAAAAAGAAATATTGTTTAAGAAATTAATATCCAGATTTAAATATGCATGTTACTGTCTTACATTTATTTATTCACTGTCGGAAGTGTCAACCAATAAGTTCCATCAATGTCATGGTTATACAGATTCCTCAACTGAACTATTCATAGGGTAATCTTTATTTTTATTTTTATTTAAAAACAATTGTTTTTCCAAAATTATTTTTAGAACAAACGGTAAATTCTTTTTTTAAATATTTCCATGTATACAATACTTACCAGTTGATTCAAAAATAATGTGACCATTTTCAGAGAAACTTGCATAATATTATTTACATGAAATTTTCAATGTGGCTTCCTTTAGCATAGTACACTTTACGCAAATGTTTAGCCTCGAAAAGAGCTTTCTCGAACATTTTGGGGAGAATAATTCTAACTTCCTCTTTAATTGCTTTTTGAAGCCCTTCAAGTGTTCTTAATTTACATGTATTTAATTATTTTTTTAAGTATCTTCATAATTGTGAAGAGAACAGTCCGTGTGATGGTAACTGCTTCCCATAAGGAAGGAAAAAAAATTTTTTTAATGTTTCAACCATTTTATGGTTGATTTTGCAATATGATATGGTGTAGAATCTTGGCGAGAAAAAAAGTTTCCTTGGAAATAAAGGCGTTTAATTTCTTTGATCATGTGCTTTAAAACTTTTTGCTGATGTTCTGTAGCATTAATTTTATAGTCTTTGATTCCACAAAACATGGTTTTGTTAAGACTTGAAAGGAGACTCCCATTCATACTATAACATCTGATGGCTAACTTGCCTTTTCCGAAACGGTGGTGTCTTTGCTAGACTTTTCACGTGCAATAGGTTGAATATCCATTTTGCCAGTTGTAGATGATAGATGAAACAGGGCTTTATCCTAAGTTATCCATGTTTTGTATCTACCTTTGCTTAACATTAAATACAGAGTCCAAGATCATTTTCTTCGTTTTTTTATGGTCTTTTGCAGACATTTGATGACATACTGGTTTATTCACCTCTTTAAAGCCTTTATTTTTTATCTGACAATAAATTGTCGATTGCGATACCTGTAGCTTCTTTGCCAAAGTTCTTTGAGCTAGAGGATTTTCTACAGCGATAATTCTTTCCAACTTCTTTTTTTTTTCTTTTTCATTAAGGACTTCTTTTCGTTTACATTTTTTTCCTGGAGTTTTTGCCCGCCAGCCAAGTTTTATTTCTTTTCAAAGTTTAGATAATAATACTTAAGAAAAATGTCTTTTTTGATTTTTAAATAACATATTTATAACAGAATTTGAACAACAACACTTCAAAAGCGTTAAAATTTCATTCCTTGTCTGAGGATCTAATTTGCTCTCACTAATAAAAATGTTTAGATTAGTAATTTAAATGTTTCATTTATTTTTTTAAATATAACCGGCAGTAAAACAATAGAAATTAGCCATAAATAATTATATGTTTTTATTCGTCACACTAATTTTGAATCCACAGGTATTTCTATACAAAATAAACTTGAAAGGAAAATTAAAAATCAAGCGATACATCAAAAAAGACGGAAGAATAAATGTGTGTTTAGGAGCCTAATATCACTTTAACCGTATCTAATTTGAAATATTGTTTTACAAACACAAAAAGACTGAAAATAACTTTAATGGAAGAAGTTTGATTAAAGTATTAAAAAACCTTCCAATTATATCACGTGTATGTAAAATCTATTGAGAAACAATTTTTTAATCAATTATATTTTCTTTCATGAAATGTGTTTTAGATTATTTAAAAATTAATCTTATACTTTCCCATTGTGTATTTCTGAACACAAAAGTCTTGTACTTTTCAGGTTGTTGCCAATTACTACGGAGTAAGTCAGCAATTTGTAGATATTATTGGAAAGCATATCCACTGGGCTGGCAATCGGGGTGGTCCTCCTTCTGACGTCCCAGTGTGTGGATTTGATGGATCTCTCTGTTCTGATGGTAAGTTTACAAAAAACGCGCTTATAAAAAAGCTAGAAAGGGAAAAAGGGTAGTGTAATTAATGTAAATGTCGTTAATTTCTAATTACAAAATTTTGTAAAGCATTAAAATTACAAAAATTAGTTTCTTATTCCCTTGTTTTAAGAATCTGGGATTAATACAAATTGGAGGAAGGAATTAAAATTACATGCCTTAAGAAATATCGGGAAAAAAACTATGTAATGCTTGAGAAAATAAACAATATACTAAGATTAATTGAATGTATAACAGAGTTCATAAGAATATTATATTTAAAACTTCAACTGCATTGAAGTAATTTATACACAAGCACACATTCAATAAGCATAAGCACAAAGTCAATAATAGATTTTTTTCATTAATGCGACATGGTACGATTTAAACAAAAAATTTTAATTTAAGGATTTTCAAACTTTTTTTGATTGCCTC
The DNA here is from genome assembly GCA_019973955.1 of Trichonephila inaurata madagascariensis. NCBI lineage: Eukaryota > Metazoa > Arthropoda > Arachnida > Araneae > Nephilidae > Trichonephila > Trichonephila inaurata. The sequence goes on from BMAV01015078.1 coordinate 8,630, forward strand.
CTATGTATATATACTATGTTAAACAGATTTTGTGCTCAAAATCTCATAAAAAAGTAGCCATTTCATTTTTTAAGGAAAAAAGTGACTTGATTTTAAAATGCTACTCCTCCTACAAAAATTTACATACATGCAGGAAATTTGATTTACAAGTACGTCAAACCATGTTTAACCAAAGTTGGTATGGGTTTTGCGATAACACGATTGCTATTCGTACAATACTTCTTTTTATGAATGCTTATTGAAAATTCCTTAAAAAATGTGTAAATTCTGAGTTCAATTATTTTTTTAAAAAAAGAAGTATTAGGTTGATTCAAAAATGCATACCAACTGTTGTTACATGTACTATTAGCAATAGGTAAAAAAAATTCAGAGCATTAGTCACAATAGAAAAAAAAAGCCTTAGCATTTTAAATGAAGACAAACTAGCTATTTTATCTTTCTGAGATAAGTCAGTTTAAAGTTTTGATTTGCCATAAGGATGTGAATAAAAACGAACGTAAAAGCTACCTTAATTCAGTGTTTTTTAAGTTTAGTTTTCAAATTTTGTGAGGTTATAGAGAAAAGTATATAAAGAATAATTTAGGCTAAAAAATTAGATTTGATTTTTTGACCGAGTTTTGTCAATTGAATCGTACTGTGTCCCCTTAAATGAATTTTAAAACATAATTTCGATGTCAATTCAAAAACACTCATTTAATTTTAAAGACAATATTTTATTTGTGATATACAGTTTTCCTATCAAATTAAATTTATTAACATATCTGTCAGAACTATACTCGTCTCTTTTATTTTCCTTTTACACGTTATACTTGTTAGTATTACATTATTTGCGTTAAGAATATCGAAATCAAGTGAAGTTGCTGTCTTACTAACTTAACCAGAATAAAGGCATTTTCAAAAACATCCTTACATTAAATTGACAAAATGTAAAAAGCAAAGAAGGAACTAGTGATAGATTTTATTGGATATACATATTAATACATATCAACTATGAAAAACTGCAAACAATCTTTTGTTGGATTGATAATTGGATACTTAAATTTTTTAAGTATATAATTAGCACCTGTTCTCTCTTTCCATAACGAAAGCCTTGTGTTCCTAGCCTTTCAAATCAGTAGAAAAAATGTTGGATTTCGTAGTCGGTTCTTGACATTGATTGGTCATTCCTATTTACAATGAGTCATTTCGACCACCGATCCGGTATAGTGCTTAGTGACGCTGACTGCTGTGTCGTAAGACCTGGGTTCGAATCCCGGAGAAGTCATGGATGCTTGTAAATGCATAGTGCCTTCTCGACATGGGGGTACTCTAAATAGCTCTTGAGCCACAAGTCCTTTCGTGAGGTTCGTGGGAGGAGGAAAGAGGTGGGAGGCCCTGACGGCCCCCAGGGTGTTCTCTCTCAAAATTGGAGTGAAATCGAGCCAAAACGTACTGACAACTCCATTGTGCTCATGGAGCTACGGCTAACGACTGTTTTACAATCTAGCCCCCTTTTTTTATTGTTGCTGTATTGTCCTTCCCTAAGAGAAGGAAGGAAAGTTGTTTGAGCTAGAATTCTAGATGTACGCTTGTGTCGTTGGCCGTAGCCTTGAGAACCATACAGGTGACAGTGCGATTTTGCTCGGTCCTACCCCAATTTAGAGGGAGAATGGCCTGTGAGGGTCAGAGGCCTCTCACCTCTCTTCCCCTTTCACCAACCTCACGAGAGGACTTGCGACTCGACGGTTATTTAGAGTAGCTCCATATCGCAAAGGCACAAAACATTTACAAACATCCATGTCTTCTCCGGGATTTGAACCCAGGCCTTACGGCACCGCAGTCAGCGTCGCTAACCACTATTCCAAATTACCTACCCCTGTCCCATGATGAATTTTGGCGTCCTCCTTCTAGCACATGCCAATCAGATAGCATTAGTAACAACAACAATGGGTTATGTCTTTATTTTTAAAAAATGCAGCATAGCTATGGATAGGATGTTCAATCTCGAGATTCTATCACCTAATGTGGCCTACTTATTGTTAAATTATTTTTCAACATTGTGAATAACATTTTTAGCATTCTGTGCTCTTAAGTGCTGGAAATTTTTTTTAACTAAAACGAAAAATATAAATTATAAAATGAACAAGCATGAATTAAAAAAAGAAAAATTTTGATTAAAAATTTTGTCAATGCTAATTTTTTTTATTTATTAAGTTAAGGAAATATATACTGGACAATTATTTAAATTTCTGATTAGTTATATTTTTTATCCATATATACAAATAAAAATAAAACTATCCACCAACCGTCTGGAAATTTTATGCATCCACGTGAAATTAATTGACAATTATGTCTTTATTCCGACCGTTATATTATACATATATTTTATTTAAATTGCTATTTTACTAGTCTTGTTAAATGGATTTTTCTCTTACAGAATTGTTTCCCCAGTATGTGATAGTGACTTCCGTTCTGAGTAGCGTTGTGGTAGTTTTCATTATAATGTCGTTTTTTATATATAGGTAAGATTTTTTATTAATTTTTTAGTTTATTTTGTCTTAGAAACCAAATAAGGTGAACTGCGTATATGTGCGTGTGTGTTTGTTTGTGTATAAATATGTACCAATCCTCTGTCTGTTATGTTTATAGATACTTTGTCACATATATCTTTATAGTCAAAATTTTAAATTATCCATTATTAAATATTTAGAGCCTCTTATTTAGAGTTTGACATTATATATATATATATTATATATTTAATTATATATAATTTAATCACAACTTAATAATCAATTAAAAAATTGAAACTATATGAATCTTAAAACATTAAATCCCATTTCAAAATATCAATGGCGCATATAGAAGATAAAATTCCAACATTTTCAAACAAAATTTAAAAAATTATAAAATAAAAATTTATAAAATATCCAAGTGCAACCTCAGACTTAGGACCGATGAGTGGGGTTAAACTAGTTTGATGGCGCCAACCTTCCCCCTATTGCAACTTGGTAAGTTAATTGGAAAATATCCAATTCTCAAAAATTTAAAAATTAAAAATTTAAAAGTTAAAATAAAACCATTAAACTTGAAAAATTAATTTATTCGCCATCGCATTCTGAAAGATATTATAACATTAAAATATTAAAATTCTAAAACAATTAAGTGCATAATATAAGTGAACCATCGATAGGTAGAAAAAATGTCTAAAATCCGAAAGTTCAGATTAAAAACCCAGTATGTTCACACAAATGAATAGCATAAATCATTAAAAACTCACCAAAGAGCATCCTATCAATAATTCAATTCACAATTTTTGAACAATTTTTCTCTCATATTTAATACAACAATTACCACTCCTATATTTTGCTCATAACTCCCACTAATGCCATGTCAATCCAAATGATTCATAATCTCACACTAGAGTTTAAATATTTGGTATTAGATGCTAATCAGATTGCATGCAAAAAAGTTGTTTGATTGTTCATAAATAATTCTCAGACTAGAGTTTAACTATTTGGTATTAGATGCAAATAAGATTGCATGTTTAAAAAGTTGCTTGATTGGTCATAAACGTTTGATTGGTCATAAATAATTTTAAAGTGTAGTTGTGTAAATATTGGTCTATGTGTGTATTAAAATGTACCCTGTGTGTGGAATGCACATTTTCTTCACAGCTGGACCATTAACAAGCTGACTTTGTGAACCTAATGTTGTGTGGTGGATTTGTGCATTTATGAGTTTAAAAATATTTTTAAGAAATATTTTTTATCTATGTATTTTCTCAAGAAGTTGATGGGGTAATCATTCTGTATGCAACAAAATATAAATTTCTGGATGTTCTTGAATTTATCAATATTGTGTGTAGTTAAATTATTATTTCTCATCAAAAAATTTAAAATTATATTTCTAAATATTGATATATGTAAACAGCTATTGAAGTTCGGTATCTTTATGACATTAAAGTTAAATTTATATATATATCCATTACTTTCAATAGGTTTTTGCTCAGTATTATTTACATAAAGGGGGAAGGTTGGCTGGCCAAAAAAACATGTGTTTAACCCCACTTTTATATAAATTATTTTATATATTGTCTGTGTCCTAAATCAGCAATGTATATAATACTGCAGCATCCATTTTATAATTATTAATCTCGGTTGCTCATGTGTCCTTCATTGTATGATTTTCCTACTGTCTATGTGTTTTTCGAATGTAATTGATGGATGTATATCTCTTGTTCATAGAGAATTAGACAGTATCTATCTATCTAACATATATATATCATGACTTATAAGGCTTCTAAATTAATGTGTTTGGGAATGATGTTGATGAAATAAGAAAGTAGCTATTGATCATACTTTCTGTTTATACTGCAAATTGTCTACAAATTAGTTGAGCAAAAGGAATGAATTATTGCGTGTAATTTATATGAAAAAAATTAAAGTACATATTAATTTAAGATAGCGAAATAATTCAAGTTTAATATTTTCACAAATGTTCGATGTGCCTCCCTTTTGTTACTCTGCTAAGGTCCCATCAGTAAATTAGCTCTTACGACAGATTTGTCAGCATGTTTCGGTCGATCAAATTAATTGCAATGCAGATGATTAGTTTTAGTTCAGGAATGGATGAAGAAATTGGCAGAGTGTGCACTTGATCCTTTACAAAATCCACTGAATCCAGAAATCAGAAACACTGAAATCCAGCTTTAAAAGATCTGAAGATGATGATGACCACTAAATAACACCTCCATGATCAATCTAAACTGGTATCTCAGCATTGAGGCAAGATGTAACATCATTGTTGAAGTAATAAGGCACCCCATCTTGTTGAAAAATATAAACTCCTGGCATTTTTCATTTGTTGAATGTTATAAAGAAAGTCTGTAGCATGTCCAGGTAAATAATTCATGTAGCAGTCTTTTCAGCGAAGAAAAAGAGTCCGAAACCATACGAGAAACTCACTGCGCAAAACACGTTTGCTTTGAGACAATCCCTTTCATGTTCTAGGATGGTGGGATGAGAATTTTCCGACCCCCAAGTTCTTACATCATGATAGCTAACGCCCTCTATGAATAAACTTAGAATATATTACCTCTAGTCTGACTTTAAACGGGTTAATTTCATTTAACATTTCAAAAGTTCATAACTTATGAAATCTCATAATTAATTTGTAGACACCCGGTATTATATTAACTATGTAATTATTAAATAGCTATGTAATCCAAACCATTACTACAACATGCACACTGTATGCAACAGGCGTCAGCAGACTTGAAGTCAAAATCCGTACATGGGGTTCGAGGAAGGGAAAATCTCGGAGTTCAGGAAAAAAACAGAGTTAAACAAATAGTTGTTACGCAGCGGTGGTTTGAGGTGTATTGGAGTAGACGTTTACAATCATAAGAAACCTAACTCAAAGCAAAATAAGCAAGAAAATACCATGACATTACAGGTCAAATAAATACAGCAAATAGCAAAACGTAGCAAACTCTTTAGCTTAGGGCCATGATTTCACGTACATCAGACTGTACATCTACTATTTTAAAGTTAAAGATGGCCGCGGAAGCCTACAAGTCTACGGGTGAACTCATGATTCGCTTTGCTTATGTCATGTCTTTGGTTCGGGCCCTAGTGCCGTGTAAGATCACCGTGAAGAAAATTTGTTAATGATCAAATCTGTCGAGACTCGATATTCTTACGTTGATGTATGATGTAGATTGTTTGGAATGTGCTGATCACTTGACTGGTTGTAGTTCAAATTTACAAGGTCCTACGTTGAAAGCTCTCGTATTGCTCTTTGTATATAAATGATGATAATATATCCACTAACTTATCATTAAATTAAGATTAATGTATCTGACATTTATTGATACATTTTCATTCATAAATGTGCTAATATATAAATATATATATTTTTAAAAAATCATCTTAAATTATAGTAGTGCTGTTGTTACTTATGCTACCTGATGAACAGTAATATCAGATCGCCCACGAAACTCATCGTGGCAAGGGGCTAATGTGGTACGGCTATCGTTATCCGTAGGTTTGAGCACCAAGAAGGTGACAGAGCGGTTTGGGTCGCGTTCCACCCCAATTTTGAAGAAGAACACCCAGGGGTTGGTCAGGGGCCTTCCACCTCTCTTCCCTTTCCATCAACCTCACGAAAGGACTTGCGGCTCGACGGCTTTTTAGAGTAGCCCCCTGCCGCAAAGGGACTACACATTTACAAACATCCATGATTCTCAGGGACTCGAACCCAGGCCCAATGGCACAGCAGCCAGCGTCACTAACCACAATACCGGATGGGTGGCTAAATCATAATAGTAATTGATACAAACTTCAGCATATCTGGTAAAACAGCCCTTCGTGGGTTAGTGTCTTCCTTTGATCACTTGTTTACTCTTATTATCCCAAGTTTTCTTATTTATAATCCCAAAGTCTGATTCTGCTGAATCTGCACATCTCAAAATAGGTCTTCCACGATTCCGAATACATGTGACTTTAAACTGCAGTACTTTTTTGACAACATTATCATCTGGCATTCGAATTATATGGGTCAACCAATTCATTCTGTTCATTTTTAGGTATTTAATAATGTGTCAGGTTGTTTATCTCTATTTTATATAATTCAAAATTATATCTTCTCCGGCTATTATTTTCGCTTAGACCTCCAAGTATACTTCGAAGTATTTTTTTCTCAAGAGATGCCATTCAATTTTCTTCCAGTTTATTTATTGTCCAAGTCTCAGATTTTTATGCCAAAACTGATCTAACTAGAGTTTTGCAAGTCAAAAACTTTGTATTTCTTGAAACTGATACAAACAATGTGCTTAAAAACTTTTTAAGAATGGCATAAGGAATAGTGTTTTTTTCTCATGCGATGAATTAAAAATTTAAACTTCATTTCAGTGCTTTCAGAACTAGTTATGACTTTTTAAGCGAATGACAGATCATAAAAGACTATTTGTTTCTTGAAAACTGAGAACTTAAATTAAGACCTGTTTTTTTCTGTTTAATTAAATAGTTAATATATAATGCTCGCCAAGAATTTCTTTTTCATATAAACCAAGCACTTTAAGCTTATTTTTTTCATGAATTAATCCAGAAGCTTTAAATTAAGATGTTTAATGCTTCAGATCATTATCCTCTAATTTACCAAATCAATTACTTATTTCCATACCCGACTCATTTTTAGAATGAAAATCTCAAACGTTAGCTATTTCATCACGGACATTAAAATTCAAGTTACAAAAAGAAAGCTTCGAATTTAATTCACTCATCAGGGAGACTAATATTTTTCGGTAGAAATTCATTAGACATCACTTCATATGCAAATGAAGCCATTCATTGCTTCTAAACTAGTAAATTAACTAATAATTAGATTTTGAAAGAGAAAACCAAGTGAGGCAGAGAAATCACTAGTGTTGTTTCTACACACATCAATGGAGATTATCCCATGCAAACTATTTAAATTATTAGCTAAATTATAAGTTCTTTATTATATTGTGTGAATTTCATTAACTTTATACATTTGTTTTATGAAATATAAATCAAATATAATTCAGATTTTTCTGCTATTAATATTTAGATTTATAATTTTACAGCACAGTAACACCCGGAACTTGTGCGATAGGTGAGACTGAGTAATAACCGCGTAAGTCGGGGTATAATTTCGAATGTAAATACATGTAAATTATTTTCATTTGTGGATGAAAACAAAAGAAAATAATAAGTTTGAAAGAAATGTTTAATGAAATCTTAGGTAACTCTAATACAAAATTCAAAATCGAATTTATTTTGATGTAGAAAATTTCATAAAATCTAACAAAGTAGTCTGCCGGCTAAAAGATTTTTTTTTTCTCCCACAAAATTCCTCGTAGCTTGCTAATATTTATTTTTATTCTTTGTTTTGTTGAAAAGATACGCTCACATCGTTGGAAAATTTGTACGTTTTTTAATTTGTGTAATTCTTTTTCATATAGACTGAGGCCTTCTATCGAATTCCCACCCACGTCATTCGATCTTCTGATTGAGCTAAAGACTCTTCAATGTTTTGCTCTTGCTAGTGCATTTCTACGAGCTCATCAACTGTGATGATCTCTTGATAGTGAGAATCCAGCAGTTCTTGTGCGCCATTACTACTTTCGATATTTATTTGCCTGGCAAGATCGACAACTTCTTCAACCAAATTACCAATTTCACCAATTTTTTTTTTCTCAAGCAAAACACTAATTGACGATATTTGAAAATAAAGTAACTCCAGATTTGCCTAAGTCGGGATAGCCGAAGTCGAGATACTGCTGTATTAGAAAAAGTACAATATGATTGCTAGCAATAATACAGGATTGTGTAACATTGCAAAGTTGTAAAGCAAAAGACGGAAACTTAAATAATAGAATAATTAATGAATAAAAATATAATTTAATTTCGGACTGGGTTAATTACTGTAGACATAATAAATTAACATAAAAGCATTATTTTAAAATCGAGTGCAAAAATAAATGGGATGCATAATTTCTTGTTTTAAAAATATTCCCTATTTGAAGTACTTTAAATAGATTATGCAAGATGTGTTTTAGTTCCTAAACGAAAATAACTATTTCTAAATTTTTTTTTTGAATGACACATTTTCAAATTGAAATAGTTCTATTTTCTTTTAACTTCATTCGAGTGTTTTATTTTCATTGAGAGTAGATTTCAATACTATTTTGAGTAAGGAAAAGCACAGAAATAAAAAAAAGTGAAAGTTTAGCGCATTTAGAATATTTTAGTCGTATAATCTATCTATCACGAATTCAATATTTTTAAGAAAATATATTTTAAACGGCTTTCTTCGCCACTAAATTATTTTATATAAAAATGGGTTCAATCCCAGAATGCTTTTAATGGATTGTGGCTAAAAAAATATATATTCATTAATTTCATTTATTTTTGAAATTCATCAAAAAAGTTTGGCTGATAAAAAGGCAATGGCATATTGGACTTAGATTAAATTCCTAAATTACACGAAAGAAGTTTTCTAAATCTTGAATACTTGTGGCGACATACTTGATATAAATGAACACAAAACTGACTGCTAAAAAACGAGTCAAATCATTATTTAGTATCGAAATTATGATTGGCGTGCGATACAGGGTTCCTGGTTGGCCAGTTATGTAGGAAGATTGGGTACTACTAAGGTGACCCCATTGATTTTACAATGAAATGAAGGATGAAAAATTTAAGAAAAAAATTACAACTTAAATACATGAAACGTTTTATTAATTCAAACAAAAATATACGACGACCGATACAGAGCTTTGAAATGTGCACGAACTGTTCTTCTGAGCCGGCCTCGCCTGCTCACATCCTCGAATGCCTAGGACTCACCAAGCAGGATTTAGCAGACGATCCCTTGCTGGTGTTAGATTTTTTTGAAAGTGTACTATGTCATGGACTGGTCTAGCACTGCTGACCAATGGGGGCGTGCAACAACAAAAACAACAACAAAATATGCGAATTACGCTTACATTCTTTTTAATTATTATCTTAAAAGAGTAGTTTTCCATTGAATAATTTTTTGTCAACATATCAACTTCTAATATATCGGAATGTTCTGGCCAAAAAATATCCTTCATACTTAATTTTACGGTAAGCAATGTTGCTAAGATATTAACATTCAATTTTGATTTCTCACTAGTCTCTTCACAAAAATCATTACCAACTGAAAAAAACTCTTTCAACTGCTGCATTCGTTCCAGGGCAGCACAACGTAAATTCAACAACAATAATTACATTTTCATATGGAATATGTTCATTTTTTTTAAATGGTTTACATAATTTCACCCATATTTTACCAATTTCTCAGCATGTTGATTTTCCAATTTTTTTGTTCTAATTTATTATAATTTAAATATACACTCAGTCTTCTTTCTACTTCAAACAGACAATTGTCATCGATTTTAATATCAGGCGCATTTCTTTCGATAAAAACTCAACGTAATTTTCTATATCTGCCCACTTTACTTGAGACCAAGTCAAAAAATACCATTGAAAACTGTTATTCCCTGCGATATTTGTTTCAGACCATTCTTCAACATTTTGAAAACATGTTTGGTTCATCTCTGAATACAGAGATTAACAGATAAGTTTTAAAATATTTAAAAAGAGGACAAAAAAAAAGGAGGACATTTTTCGAGGGAGGACAGAACCTATAAAAGGAGGACTGTCCCCCTAAAGGAGGATGGTTGGTCACCTTAGTACTACGTATTATCGCAACAATAGTCAACTCTACTAACAAATCCACAAGTTGACAAACACGATTTCATATGAGTCGTACCCGCTGAATTGGCAACCTTGTGCTTCTTTTCATATAACGTCGCCATTAGGTTGCAATAATACGCAAGTACCTTAAACTGCAACCTTGATCAAATTAACACACCTATTCACAAAATCGAAATATAATTTTAATCTGAGGAATTTAAGAGGAGCTTTAAAAAAAAGATTTCGATCATAAATATAGACATTTAAAGTGATTTATTCAAAAATATTGCGTCAATACTATTAAACAAATTTAAGGCACTGAAACATACTCTCAGTTGAAAAAATTCATGAAATAAATAGCATCGAATAGAGCAGCATTCAAGGTATAAAAGTACCAGAAACACAAAAATCGAATTTCTACATATTTTATCTTCATTCTAAAATTCGAATAACATATCTAGCGAATACCAAAAAAAAATCTGTTAGCAGATAATTGAATGCATATCCAATTCAGGCAAAAAAAAAACTATTTCCAGGTATTTTAGCCCACTCTATTCAAATAGACAAGTAAAATGAATCAAAATAGCATAACGTGTGACAGTTAAATTTTGAAGGTGTGACTATTAAATTCCCGGAATACGCATGCCCTAGCCAGTAGACTTGTTGTGAAGGAGTGGGAATGGAATTTAGTTGACCTTGATCTTTCCGGTACTAATGAAACGTTATTCCATTCCTGTATCTAGGTCAGTTTGTTTTTTATTCTTGTTTAAGAAAGACGTTGTTTTGTCGAAGAGCCGTGATCATGATAAACGTAAAATTCGTGCTGCTCATAAATTTGGAATTCCTCATGAAATTTTTTTAAAAAATTGCAACTGAAAGTTTTAAATTGTTAAAGGAGTGTTTGGAGATAAATTAACGTCACATAGTCAAATTTTTGAATGGCACGAACGACTTTCGGAAGATCGAGAAGTTGCTGAAGAGGATGAACGTTCTTGTCGATCTGTGACATCGAGAACAAGTGATGTTCATCGTTTTTGTTTGATATGAATGGCATTGTGATTGAATGTGTACCTTGAGGCCAAACGATAAAACAGCAATACTACAATGAGATCCTGAAAAAGTTAAGGAAAAGAGTGAGAAAGATAAGGCAAAATCTGTAGACCAACAACATGGGGATTTTGCACCAAGACAACGCATCTGTGCACATTGTGCTCTCTGAAAAACATTTCTTTTCGAACAAACGCATTACTGTGCTCGAGCATCCACCATACTCACCAGATCTCATACCATACGAGTGCTACATGTTTCCGAAAGTGAAAAATTCGTTGATGTTTGCGCATTTTCAGTCAGGAGAGGTGAAGGAAAAACGGTACGCTTACTGAGAGTGTTGACAATTAATAAGCCGCAGCACTGCTTTGAAAGGTGGAAAACTCATATGCAACTATAAATTGATAGAGAAAGGAAGTATGTTGAAGGAGATTAAAAGATATTTGTACATTGTTTTCAATAAAGCTAATTTTTAAGACTAGTCCTGTTATTTAATTGTCACAGTAGCATTTGCATACATAAATAAGAAAAAGACAATACTGAAACATATTGCGTGATCTTAAATTCAGTCACAACCAAACATATGACTTCTTTCATGTCCTCGGACCACTAACTAAAACTGAGAAAGACAGAAAAAGTTAGTAAAAGTGATTCCGCCGTTTAAGTAATTCGGTGCGATTTTAATAAAATAAATAAATCCTCACTTTAAACATAGTTTGTTGTTTTTGTTTCATCTGAAATTAGTTTTTCCGGAAGTAAAGTTAAAAATTATCTCTTCCAGAAAACCTTTCATCTCAAAATCTATTTACCATTGAAGCTGCCATATCTATTCATGAATTATTAGCTTCACTGTCTACTTTTTGCCCTTGTTTTTGTTCTGTGATAGCTAATTGTTTTATCATTCACATGGATTCCTTTCAATGTCTTTAAATTATGTTGTCTGATTCTTTCTGGCCGTTTGACGTCAATAAATTTCTTTTTTTTTATAGACTTCTCTTGCAAGTATCTGGAGCATCAGTGTTATGATTTGATGAAATCAGATTTATTTAGTTTGTTGGTCCTTCCACCTCACGGTGATCATTTTTTATGATTCTTTACCACATCATTTGTTGAGTCTCTTCTACTTTTTTGTAGTCTTTCATCCGATAATAAATAGTTTTCCTCATTGAAATTATACTCTTTATTTTACTTGTAGTGTGTGTGCTTGTTCTCTTTTCTTATAAAATTTTAATAACCGTAAAAAAGTCGTATAACACGCACCTATAGTTTCAAACTACAATTTTTAATTTTTAGGTATTTTCGCCGTATAACTTGCGCCTATAGTTTCAAGCTATAATTTTAAATTTTTAGATATATTTGCCGTATAACTCACATCTATAGTTTCAAGCCACAATTTTTAAGTTTTAGGTATATATTCACCGTGTAACCCACATCTATAGTATTAAGCTACATTCTTTAATTTTTAGGTATTTTCGCCGTATATTTCGCACCTATAGTTTCAAGCTACAATTTTAAATTTTTAGATATATTCGTCGTATAACACGGATCTATATAGTTCCAAGCTACGTTTTTTAATTTTTAGATATATTCGCCGAATAACTCGCATCTATAGTTTCAAGCTACAATTTTTAATTGTTTGGTATATTCGCCACACACACACATACAACATGCATCTATAATTTCAAGATACATTTTTAATTTTTATGTCTATTTGCCTATAACGCACACATATAGTTTCAAGATACATTTTTAATTTTTATGTCTATTCGCGTATAACGCAAACATATAGTTTCAAGATAAATTTTTAATTTTTATGTATATTCAAGTATAACTCACACCTATAGTTTCAAGCGACATTTTTTAATTTTTAGATATATTCGCCGTATATATAACACGCATCTATAGTTCCAAGCTACAATATTTAATTGTTTGGTATATTCGCCACATAACATGCATCTATAATTTCAAGATACATTTTTAATTTTTATGTCTATTTGCCTATGACGCACACATATAGTTTCAAGATGCATTTTTAATTTTTATGTATATTCACGTATAACTCACACCTATAGTTTCAAGCGACATTTTTTAATTTTTAGTATATTCGCCATAGCTCGCACGAGACACGTAACATTTTTTAGCACTTTTTTTTACATTTAGAAACCTGAAAAATCTGCGTATGCAATATTCTTACGTTTTGAAATCATTCATTCTCGAGATATTATTCCAAGCTTTAGAAAAAATTAGTATACTTATAAAAATACAACCCTTCAGGTTCATGAGGCATGCAATTTCTTTTGAATAAACAGTAGTTCGATGTATGTAGTATTTTATTTTTATGCTCATCTCTTGTTTTATATTCAAAGCTATCAGTTTTATACCGTACATATAACGCACACCCGTAAATTTCGATCTTACTTTTTGTGTTATAAGTACGCGTTATATGCCGGATTTTACGGTAATTAAACTGTTGTAAAATATGTATCAAATTATACTCGAGTAGAAAATCTTTTATAAAATGTCAATACTGCTGCTTCACCAATAGTAGAAGATTTATGTGATTTTGCATGAAAAAAGACGCCTTATCTTGGTAAATTATTATACAAACTCTAATACAATTCCATTATAAAACATATTTTAAGATCATTTGCTTCAATGGTATATATTGCTTCAAATAGTTTGTGATGTTTGTTGAAAGGCACCATCTGTTCATCAGTACTAACAAAAGATCTCGAAATTTTTAAATACCTTCTTCGAAAAAATTAATCATTGGTTTAATCTTCGATATATTATTTTCTTTTTCTACGTTTGTGACTTCATTATCGGCAACAACGTTTAAATTTGGTCAGACAAAAGATTCTGTTCTTCCGGCTATGGCTTCAGACTTCTTAAAGCCCTGGGCCCTCATACAAAAGTAGGCTCCCTTTGTGCCCCTTTTAAGTTGATAGTTTATAAATATCACCAAATACTTGTACAGACGGTAAACAGTAACAAATGTGGGTGACTCACAATCTCACAAACCGATTCTGCCGACTGCCACCTTTCCCCTAAATATTGATGCATTTTCACAGGCCTAGACACAATAAAACATATCTAGACAAGACACAATAATGCCGTTGTTACAAGTTGGCATATAATTTCGAGTTTTTCAAGGAATATGGGCGGAAGTTTGGCAGTTAAAATTATTCAGTTCATGATTTTAACACATAGTAGAGAACAACCTTGGAGACCGAAACCTTGGACCTGGCCCCAGTTGGCCCATGCCTAAAGGCTGACTAAATCTCTTTTCATCAAAAATTCATGGCACTCAGGAACTAGATCACAGTTTCCCAAACGTTTTGTCTCTTAGATCCCTTGCCATGTTTTTTTTTCGTTTGGGGTAGACCCCTCCTCACGTAATATTGAATTTTCGCAAGTTTATCATAAGTGTCTTTTTGACACAGCTGATATAGAGGTACTTATTTCAAAGGATTTAAATTTTTAACTGCAGAGAAGTATCGTGTTTAAAACTTAAGAAACACATGTTAATTAACATGCTAATGAACAGTTATTTTATGTAACAGTTATTACATAAAATAACTGTTGCGTAAAATAACCGAGCAATAAATAAATGTCTCTAATGAGAAGGTTTTCAGTAACGAATTTTCAATATTTGGCATCTATCTTGTCAGGTTTAAATATAAATCTTCTCGGTAAAGTAATGTCCAATCTCTGCCGCCCCCCCCCCTTTTTTTTATTTGTTTTGGAGACTGGCAACCACTCTGAAACTCCTCCTCACTAGGAAAAGCAGTTAAAAACTTTCTCACGAAAATTTTCATAATTCGGGGTAAATAACAGGTATGTCTTTTTAAAGCCAAAATTGCTGGCATCTGTTTCTAAACTTTAATAAGTGTCTATTCTGATCAGTACCTCTTGTAATATGACATTTTTTTTCAACGTTACCATATGAACTCATTGCCTGTTGCAATATTACCAAAGTTAAAGCATTTTCAAGCCTAGTTAAAATTCTGAATAGGGGGCATTTAAATGTGAAACATTGGTTTAAACGTCATCTTCCTGGAAGATTGTCAGTGCCCCACACACACACAAGCTAAGAAACTGGGAAAGTTCGCACCACCCAATATTATACTCCTTCAGCTTCATTTTGGCAAGAAACGCTGAAATTATGGCCCCATACCTTAATAAAATGCATGCTTTCATCTTGTAACTCTGTAAATTAACCTTATTAAATTTAGCAAATAATTCTGTTAAATAAGTAAAATCTGGTTTGTCGATTAAATTTCCTTTTAAAATTAAAGTCCCAATCAGGATTGAAAAAAGCTACTATCGTAGATCCCCATTTACACTTTATGGGCCCCTAAATTATTTTTTCTCCGACGTGGACTACTTACAGGTCCTCATTGACCCCTGGGTCTTACACCACTTTGGGAATCACTGTTAACTGCTTGGGAACAAGATCATTACCATCTTCACTCTAATTTTCGAGTCAAATGAATATCCATTTGCAATTAACTTTAATACTTTTAATGTGTCAGTTCTTTAAAATACGAACATTTTTTATAACTAGTGTGTGTTTGTTTATATAATAGAAGTTTTAAAAAATTCCTAATTTTAAAATAAAATTGTATTTAAAAAAAAAGAGAAAAACCTTTAATTTTTTTAAGAAAATGTTTAGAAAGCAAACAAACTGTCTGGTATAGTATGAATGAGTAATTGAGATCCAATGTATCCATTTTAATGAATAAAAAAGCATATTAAATCCGCAAATAATAACATTTTGCCATATTCATTATCATTTTCATAAAATAAAATATAAAACAACCACAAATAAATTACTTCATTACTAAAAGCTGATTTAAAAAAAATACATAAAAATGAAAATTTTCCTCGAGAGAATAAAATTCATGACTGACCACCTGACCTTTTCTCTCGCCATATTATAAATACATAAACTGTAGTCAGATTTCAAAAGTTGAAAAGGGATTTTTTTATTTATCATTTACGATGTACCTTCAGATGTCGCCCGCTGCAATAAAAAATCTATCGTAATAGTTATTAAACCTAAAGCATTCATTTTAATGGATGCCAGGTCTCAGAAGGATATACTAGCTGACTATATCCTAACTGACCCGACCACGCGTTGATGTGGCTTTGTTGTTAATACACATTGATTTAACATTATTCTAAGCTATTCAATGCTGTCAAATTAATCTTCGCTTATAATTTCGGAGAGTTGAAACTAAGCATAAAACAACATCAAATTTTTAATTTTGCATTTTATTCATTTCATATTTGTGGGAAGAAAGCATAATACGTACATGAATTACTTACTAAGTTGTTAATTAACAACATACGCAGATTTAATTTTATGAAAATGAGGCAAATAACTTTCATTTTTAGCAATTTTTAACAAAATTTTTAACATTTTAAACTGAAACAATAAATAATTTTAATTTAACTAATTACTAATCGGTGCACAATATTTTTCGTCAACCTGACTTTTGCTAACACAAATAGATTCGACGATATCCCCACACGAGAGCATGCATCATATATTGGCTTTGCCAGAAACAAGGATTTTTTAAGTTCAAACCGCAAATGGAAGTTTTTAGGCTTTGAGATTTATTTATAGTCATCGCGAAAGCCGAACGAATCAGGAGTTGAAACATTTTGAACGGTATAGGAAATTCTGAAGGTAGGTATCATTGGAACACACGTGGCAACATGACGATTTCTCATTAAAACTTTCTAGGAGAAATGGTTGCTTTAAGAACATTTACTGGTAAATCTTTTGATGACCAAACGTGTACCATTACATAATCTAGGTGGATTTAAGTAACGCACCAAAATAACCGGGGAATCAATCTTCAACCGAAAACTTTGTGGTGGCATTCCTGGTATATCCAGGTGGCCGCGGTAGCCGAGTGGTATAGGTATCGAATCGTGGCTTGCCTTGTCACGAGTTCGAGCCCAATACCACTAAAGACCCGCCGTGTAGGGCAGCGATGCACGTTAAATCTGTCGAGAGCTGAAATGTCCTCCCGTTGGTGTGGTGTGGTAGTTAGGAGAGGGGGGTGCCAGCTCAGGTGTCGTCCACGTCACTTGACCATGGTTCAAAATTACGTGGTCCGTCGCCAAAAGTTCTCGTGTAGCTGAACAGGGCGACGTTAATATTCAATCAATCAATCAACCTGGTATATCTAGAGAATTAAAAAATTTAGTTGAAAAAATTTCTGTTTGGTTTCGTTTTTATCAACAACAATTTCATCATTACTAGATCACCTGGCACAAAGCGCTGTATCTGGAAATTTATTTCATCAATATATCAACATTTTTTGCTGCTAAAATAACATGATTACAGAGGTAATCATTATCTAGATAATTATTCGGTATTTACGAGAAGACACTCTCTCAATCACACACTTCACTTTTACGTCTGAACAACAGTACAGAAATTGTCTGACAAACTGATACATTGTGCATTGGGATGCAGTTCTACTTCACCGTTTCCGGTATCCAGCAGTAGGTTAGAAAAT
Source organism: Trichonephila inaurata madagascariensis (assembly GCA_019973955.1). Lineage (NCBI taxonomy): Eukaryota > Metazoa > Arthropoda > Arachnida > Araneae > Nephilidae > Trichonephila > Trichonephila inaurata. The sequence goes on from BMAV01015078.1 coordinate 26,436, forward strand.
ATTTGTGCCGATGGATCTTTTTGCAATTCTACTCGTACGCTTATAATCAATCGAAGTGTTTCGACGTTTCGCCATACAAACGCGATTGTTTCAAACATTTTGTTAATTTCGTCGGCTTAAGTAGAGCAAGGAATGACTGGCAATGTCTTTCAAAAATCACCAGACAGTAGTAGTATACGCTACCCAATATTTTCTCGGTACCACTTAAATCTTGCAAAGTTCTATGTAATGCTTTCAAGTGGTTTCTGGGTCATCGTACACTCATCCCAGATTATGATTGAAATATTTTACAATATCGCAACCATTCCCCTTTTTTTATGCTACATATTGCGTCTGGTTTCTTATGAATGTCTAACATCAGCTTGAATGCTGAATGTGTAGTTTGTTTACCATCTAACAAAGTAGCAGAAATGCTTGACAATGCAATTGTCAATGCAATTTTCTGTAGTGATCGTATTTTCGCAAAACTGCGCCTGCATGTTCAGCCACTAGAGAGAATCTAAATCTGGATGTGGGAGACGAACGCGAAATTTTTCAACCTAATTCTGGTAATATCCGGCAAAGCTATGAGAGTTTCTGAAATCCGATTTCGGATTCTCTTTCCCAACCCCGAGATATACCAGTAGCACTCTGTTTGCTTCACAGGGCTTTTAAAATAAGTTTGTACAAAGTGTACCTAAAATAAGGTTGTCCATCATTATCCGGTAAAGTTACAGGAATTTCTGGGAACCAATTCGAAATTCGGATTTCACGCTCTAAATTACGTCGGATACTTACTTTTAGTGGACCTCGGTCAGCAATGCGCGTGTGGGTCAGTGACCCATTTTGTGTCTTTTCACTTTCCCCAGATTCAAGTTCACATTCCCGGCAATAAAAATATTGATATCATTGATTGAGATAAAAACTATCCTGTCACTCAAGTTGGACTAAATGACACGCAATAGGCAAAATTATATTAAGATCGGTTGAGTAGCTTCGGAGTTCACACATCATGGACAAACACCGTTACACTGAATTTTTATATATAAAGATATATATGAATTGCTTTTCTCCCGCTTCTTTGCTTTTTTATTCCATTAATCCCGAAACAAATGGTTTTGCCTAAAATTTAAAATACTTCATATTTCTTGCTGCTGCATGCAAAAATTCTAAATGAAAAAAATCCCTGGACTCAAGAGAAAACCAAATTACGTAGAAACAATTCACGAGTAAAACAGGAAAGCCACACAACTCTTAATAATTTAATTCTATTTTAGCTCTTCTTGTTAGTTCATGATAACGTATGAATTCATAAGATACAACAATATATTGGTAAAATATTGATTAATTTTTATATGAGTTTCACTTTAACCCACATAGTGTTTTTGAGGGGGTGGAGGAGAGAAAGGGAATAAATAAGCAAATCCTCTAAATTAAGTAATTTCTTCGCAAATACTGTCAAGATCTTTTGATTACATTCCAAAGCTTCGGAATAATTTTATGGATGGCAGTGAACATAAAAGATCGTATTTCACAAAAAAGTATATATACGTTCGGGACAAATTACATTTTGGCTAAACGAGACGTTTATATACGTCGATGGCACTTAAGACGTTAAAGCCGAATTGAAACTTTAGCGTCAAAGTATCGTATTATCGAATTCAATACATTGTTATTGTGTGGAGGAGGGCGCGATGAAAATTATGATTGAATATTGGGTCGCAAGTAGTGAAAGTTTGAGAAGCACTGCTTTAACCTAATGGAAATTGTTTAAAAAATTATCTTGGAGGAATAAAAGAGGTAGTTTATCATCAATTGGAATATATTTAATATTTTTGAAAACTAAGTTTATTATTGGTAAAAAAAGACCTTTTAAAAGTGATCAAGTACAATTTATTAGTAGCTCTAATAGGAGTCCCTGGATGGCTAATAATTTCAGTTCTGGATTCTTATATCTCTCAAATGGGTCTGAAATAACATCCACAGAGTGTTGACAAATAGGAAGAAAGTCTCTAAATGTTAGGATTATGCAGTCACATATCTTGACATTTAAATTCCGTCTAAAAAATCATTTGACACTTATCAGATTAATTTTAAGGGGTGTGTTCAATGCAAGAGATATGAGGTGTGTATCAGGGAGATGCGTAGGGACAGAAATTTGATAAATACACAGAAATAACAATGAAATTCACACAAAGTTTGTTAAAAGGAATCACCCATGGCGTTTAGACAAGTGTCCCATTGCTTAAGAAGGTTAGGAATCCCGCCCGCGAAGAACGATGGAATCATGTTGATTATGGAACCAGTTCAGAACTGTAGCCTTTACGTCATCTTCGGAGTGAAATCGTTGACCCATTAGGCTTTTCTTCAGTGCTACAAAGATGTGATAGAGTCACAAGGCAACAGATCCGGACTGTAAGCTGGATACTCCAGAACTTTTCACTTTTTACGGGCCAATGCCTCAACATACACTTTGGGGGCATGCGGCATTGCATTGTCATGTAGAATAATGACACCTGAGGATAGCATACCTGGACGTTAGTTTTGTTGTTGCTTATGCCACCTGATCTACAGTAACATCAGATTAAGGTCCACGAAATTCATCGAGGCTAAGGGCTAGATTTTTACGCCTGTTGACAATTGTTTTTGATAGCCTTATGCAGCTTATCAAGAGTTAGGGTATACCGTTAGACATGGATGGAGACGTCCGGCTCCTTAAACTACAGTAACAGGGGT